>KE780372.1:11243-24390 GCA_000465285.1 Eidolon helvum | reverse complement strand
AGACCCTGCTGTAGTGCAGTCTGACCCAGCAGGCGGAGCCGGGAGGCTGAGCTCCGCTTGCGGGAGGAGGCCGTGTCCCTGCCGCTGGTCCCCGGACCACACCTGGAGTAACACGTGACACGGGTTCCCAGCAGACTTCTCAAATAAGGGTGGCGGACTGCCCCTGGCGCACAGAATGCATCTCCGTGGAGCTCAACTATACCAGATGATGGGGGTGGGGGTGGGGGGTGGGGGGGAGGCGGCAGGGCCTGCGGGCATGTTTTTGCATTAAACCAGAGATGTATTTTTGGAGTAGAAAAGTGAGAAGAGGTTTGGGGAGCCCTGTTCCACTTTAACCTCTTCACTTTAGCCATTTCACCAACTTTTATCGAGCTAGATGCTTTATCCCACATTCTTAAGGGGCAGGTTCTTATTAGCCTCAATTTTTACCGATGAGCAAACGGAGGCACAGGGAGGTTCAGTGATTTGCCCAAAGTCTGCGTGCTAACCATTAAGCGTTACCTGTTCAATTACTATTTGGTAAGTGAAAGAACAACCTGACAGCCTCAAGGTACTTAGAATAGTAACTACGTGGGAGATCCCATCTCCAACCTCTGGCCCAGCATTGCTCAAAGTATTTACAAGGTGGAAGAAGCAAAGGGGTGCCACGGTCAGATGTTTGGGAAACTCAGGCTATTATAGTGCAACAGGCGTCTTTACCGAAGGTCTTTAGTCTTCAATATTTGAATGTCCCTGACAGTCACCCAGATCACAGCATGTAACATTTCCTAGCTTATCTGACACCTGAGCATGCCTGGTGTTCTACGGCATGTCCTGTGGACAAGGCTGGTCACCCGCAGACCTTTGCAGCACCCACCTCCTGATCCCATGGCAGCTAAGCAGCTAGAACTCCATTTGTAGATGTGAGGGGTAACTTGTATGTCATAGCATGTCCACTGCACCATGTCCATTTCCTCTACCCACCATGGACTTGAGGACAAAGACGGCTGTATTGGCTCTGCATCCCAGGGCCTGGCGCAGAGCCGATGCTAGTGTCTGACAGATGAAACATTAGTGGAAGAGCCGGGATGAGAAACTGTCTTGGGCTCTTGGTCCAGAGTGTCTTGTGCCTGGCAGAGCCTGGCCCATAGCAAGTGCCCGGCAAAATGAACAGTAGATGTACAGCCGACGGAACAGACGTCCCATCGTAACGCCCCGCCCAGGCTCCCTCCCGCCCCCGCCCTGCCTTACTCACAGCACTTCTGCCATCTGACACACAAATTTACTTGTTTATTATGCTTTCTCCATCAGAATGAAAGTTCGAGGGCAGGAACTTCTGTCTGTAATCCCTGGTATCTAGAACTGTGCCTGTACACAGCAGGCACTCAATAAATATTGTTGTTCTATTCTGGACGGGCAGGAGTTAATCGGATCTTTGGGGCATCTGCAGAGTCTGGCACAGGAAAGAGGGTGCTAGAGAGGGACCCCGCTTCCTGCAACCTCCCCGTTTTCATCTTTCAGTGTTGAAAAGTGGGGCAGAGCTGGATTCAGTCTGCTGGGTGATGGGGTCGGTGGGGTACAGAGGTACCCAAAGCAGCCTACAGAAGGTGTGGGGAGCTGATTCTGGACTGCCGGCCTCCTGGCCTGGGTTGGACCCAGGACCTTGAGACAGAACATGCACATTTTGGGGAGTCACCAGCTCCCTGAGGAGCCAGAAGAATTTACTGTCCTTGGTTTGAAGGCACCTGGAGAAGGAGGGGGACGGAGGGACGAGGGGGCTGAACCTCTTCCCTCCCCCAGCCTCTGGGTCTGTCCCAGAGCCCTCGGAGGCTGAGGCGGGGTCCCTGTTCTGGAGCCGGAGTTGGAGTGCTGGGTCCAGGACAGGCGCGTGGCCAGCGGCCCAGGACACGCTGTGCCTGTCCGACGCGGCGGCCGGCTACAGGAGGCCTCCGCGCTGTCCCGCGCTGTCCCGCGCTCAGACCTCAGCAGCCGGCCGCTGGGGCGGCTGCTTGTGCAGCAGGGCCAGGGTGTCCCGTTTCTCGACGGAGCGCAGCTGCTTCTTCTTCGCCCGCTTGAGCTTGGCAGGGTTACGGATCTGGGGGGTGGGAAGGGGGTGCGTGAGTGTGGCTGGAGTCCCCACCAGGGACTCCAGCAGCAGAGTGGGGGCTGGGAGGCAGGGGTGCTGACGCGTCTCGAATGCGACGCCCGCTCCCCGGGGGGCACCACTCACCACTTGGACCACCTCTGCCTTGCGTTCGTTCTCCAGGCGGCGTTTCAGGTTCTCGGCTCGGCGCTGCTTCTTCTCCTGGAACAGAGCGGAAGGAGGTGTGGACCCTGGAGCTGAGGCGGCCCTGGTCTCTGGGGCCCCAGGGGGAGAGCTGGCCGACTCCCCAGGGAGGGAAAGGCCTCTTAGCCAGGTCTAGGTCAGTCCTGGTGGTGTGTGGGTGGACGGCTAGGAAGGACAAGCCCTGTGCCCATGGGACCAAAGGCCCACCGTGGTGGGGAGGTCCTGACCCCATCTGAGGCGGGTACCTGGAGAGGCAACTGAGGACAGGGCCTTAGATGGGACTGGGGAGGGTGGCGGAGGCTTAGATACGGTGGCTCCCCACCTAGAAACTAGAGCACATGCAGACCGTGCCCCCGGCACAGCCCCCTCATCCACTGCCAGGGGAGAGGGGGGCTGGTTCCCTCATTCTTGCCCTCTCAGCGTCTCCCTCCCTCCCCCTGACGTCCATGTGCCCTGAGAACGCCAAGGCCAGGGGTGAGTGCTGGACAGGGTGGAGGCTGCAGAGAAGAGGCTCTGGTTTGAATCCTGGCTCTGCTATTTCCTAAATTGGAGACCTTGGCCAAGTTGTTTGACCTCTGTGAGCCTCATCTAGAAGATGATCATGTAAGCTTGTTTTGAGGAATAAAAGAATGAGCACATGTACAGGGGTTAGCATGCTAGCCTGCCTACTGGGAGCACTTAGAGGATGAAGCTAGCAGGATTCTGTCTTGGGAGCAAGAAGCCCATTCTGCTTTGCTGCCTGCTCCCTGGTGGGGCCGGGTGGGATGTGGGCTCTGAGGCTGCAGCGTGGCTGGGGCCTCTCTTGGCTTTGGTAACTCAGGGGAGTGGGGGTGGCCTGGGCCCCCAGGGCGAAAGGAGAAGTGAGACTTGGGCTCCCAGAGTGAGGGGAAGGTCTGAAGGCCACGGTGAGAAGCTGTCTTGCCCAAGAGAGAGCCAGGAAGTGAGATAAAGCTCAGCGCACATGGCAGCAGCCACACCTACAGGACCTTGGCCACAGGCTGAGCTGGGGCTACTGGAAGCAGGTGGCCGAGTTACCGGTCCACTCCCTCCTTTCGGTGGCCAGGCTGGGAGCACAAGCTGGGGAGAGGTGCCTGACTCCTCCTGTGGCCCTGGGACCACCAGGCCAGCGCTGTCCCACCGATGACCCCAGTCCTGGAGGGGCAGTCACTGGCCAATGCTTCCCACCTCGCTTCCTCTCCATGGCTTGCTGGGGCTTCCTGGAGACCGAAGAGGTTGGACATGGGGCATTTTTGGCCCTGGGATGAGTGTCAGGGGGAAAACTGGAGGAAAGTGTGGGCATCTACTTTGTTGATGTGTGGTAGTCGCCTCTTGGAGAATGACAGCAGCAATATGGGGGACAAGGCTTTCCACCCTGTAAGCCTTCCCCACCTGAGCAGGGACCCCAACCTCACCTCACCAAATAACCTCCTCCCCATCCCTGAGCCTTGTATAGAATCCCGGGCTAAACTGGACGTCCCACTGGCCTTCCCTACCTGTGGTCCCAGACTGCACTTCTGCTTCTGGCCAGGCTGCCTGCCTCCCAGGGGCCCTCTGGCTCAAGAAAGGCTTGTGACCAAGCCAGCCACACCTCTGGGTGCCTGTGCAAGGTTACCCTCCCCCGGGCCTGTCACAGCGGACACTGGCGCAGCCTGAGCTCCAGCCTCAGCCAGGCTGGCCAGCCCCTCACCTGCCGGCGCCTCTCCTTCTCCTCCTCCAGGTGCCGGGCGAAGTCCTTGGCCAGCTTCCTTTCTTGCCGTTCCTTCATCTTCCGTTGCCAAGATGTGCGCAGGGGCTTGTCCTGAACCATCTGAGAGAACCTGCATGGGGAGAGGGGTCACTCGCAGGTTCTGTGGGCTGTACCCATACCCTCTCCTCTGCTCCGGGCTCTGGGCCCTTCCCTTGAACCCAGTGAGCACCACCTCCCCACCGGCCAGTGTCCTGGGCAGTTGACCCTCCGGGTTTGCAGACTTGGGGCAGGAAAGGGCCCTGACCATGCCAGTTGCCATTTCTTAAGCCCTGGTAATGTGCCTCTGAAGTGGAGACTCTTGTTCTCTCCATTTTACAGTGGAGCAAACCAGGGCTCAGAGAGATTAAACATCTGTCCAAGGTCACCGTGTTCCCAAATCCTAGTTTGTGACCAGAGTCCAGGCCACACGGCCTCTGCCATAAAGCTGCTCTTCTGGAGATGGGGCTCACTCCTGACCAGGGCAGCCGTGAACGGGCCAGTCCCCTATAATGGTTCAGAATCTCTCTCCCCAGTAGGGAAATGTGAAATGGAGAGGGAATTAAAGGTTAACAGGGGATGTCTTGTATTCCTTAACTGTGATAATGGCATTATAGTCAAAGAGAAAGGAGGTTATCTCTGTGGGAATGCATGCTGCCAGGATGTGTGGGGGCAATGACATACCAAGGACCTGCTGTGAAATATTCCAAGGGGGTAAAAAAAGGAGAAAAAAATGTGAAGGTGCAAGATAAAGCTAGACCAGTAAAATGCTGAGGACTGTGGCAGCTGGTGATGACAGCATGGGGTTCTTAGACTGTGTGCTTCCTTTTGCTGTAGGTCCTTCTCCTTGAACTAACTGAAGGCTGCTTGGGTGTCCTGTGGGCCTTTTCTCCTTAGCAGATCCCCTCGCAGTGGCCTTTTTGCCTCCCCCACCAATTTCTTAACTTCTGAAAGAGTTTCTGTTCATCTACATCCATTATATGGTGTCCTGAACTGTCACAGCAGGTCAGTGGTCCTGCCCCAGCCTCTGAAGGCTGTGGTGCTTGCAGGACAGAACCCACTCCGTCCACAAGGAGGGGTCAATACGGCTCTTCTGGGCTGTCTTCTCCCCTTCCTGCTCCATAGGCGTCTGGCACACATGGCCTTGGCCTTGACCCCCACGCCTGTCCGTCTTCAGGCTGATTCTGACTGCCTCCCTCACTCTGCCTGCCTCCGACCCCAGCACACCCCTGCCCTGCTCCTTCTCTCCCTCCCCAAGGGCCTGCTGGAGACCTGGCCTCCTAAGCACAGAATGGGGCTATGGCATGGACTTCCTCCTTACCCTAAACTAGGGTGTGAAAAACCCAAAGGGACCAGGCAATGGGGACCTATGCACAGAGTCACAGGACATACTGCTACATCTTTCTAGAGCAGCACTGCCAAGCAGAATGTTCTGTAATGGTGGGAACGACCTACATTTACGCTGTTCGATAAGGAAGCCACTAGTCACAATGGCTGCCGAGCACCTGAAATGTGGTTGGTGTGACTGAAAAACTGAAAATTTAATTTTAATCAATTTAAATTTAAATAGCCGCATGTAGTCATAGCTAAGTATTGGGATAGTGGAGGTCCAGAGCATCAGTTTTACCTGGAGAATTTACCTGGAGACAGGCCTGGCTTCCCAGGCCTACATCCACCACTTACTACCTGTGAGACCTCGGGGAAGGTAGCCTCTCTGAGTCTCAGCACCTTCCCATGTTAAATGGAGATGAGATCATTCCCATCCCAAAGCATGTGAGAGGATTAATCAAGACTTGGTTTGAGAAGCACTTAGCACAGTGCTACCACAGTAGGTGCTCAATAAATGCCACCCTTCAGAGAAGGGAGATGGCACACTCAATGAGCACTGTGCAGAAGGTGGCGTCTGGCAGGGGAGGTGGGGCTGCAGCCAAGCTTTCCCACGTGTGACTACCTCCCTCCTTATCCTCGTTGCTGGGACACCTGGAGCAGGTGCTAACTCCACTGTCTCTAGGCTCACTCATCACCCACCAAAGCTGTTTCCTCAAAGAGCCCAAACATCAATTCCATGGCCCTTTGGCCTTTTTCCACAGGACCTACCAGCAGCTTTTGAAGGTGTTTTAATTCTCCTCCTTTACCAGGCTCTGCTTTCACCCAGGACCTCCTATAAGTCTGTTCTCCCCTGGTTTCTTTGCAGAGTCTCCATCCTCATATGTAAATTTAGTGAGGATAAACTTGCTGCTTCATAGGGCTGGATGAGCAGGTTAAACACCATGATGCATGCTGGTCCCTCTGTCTGAAAGGCCATCTCCTGGCCAATGCTTACTAAAGTGCTTATCAGTGTCCTGTATACTCAATGCTGGTTATACTTTTTATCACAGAGGCAAATAACAGATAATAGTTGGTGAAGTCATCACTGCTTTTTATCAAGTCATGGCTGGTTTACTTGCTTCTGCCCCCCCTCACCAAAGAGGGCAGACAAAAGTAAACGCCTGCTGAATGAATACACAAATGTGCTATAGGAGAGGTCCGCAGGGACTCTGAGGAGAAAAGCAGCAGAGAAATAACTACGCTCTCGCCCTCCCCGGGGTCCCAGGGCGTTTTACTATATTCTGATTTTAACTACCAGTTTGTGTGAGCTCTCTCTCTCCAACCCAGGGGCAGTCTCCAGGCTGTACCGGCGCCCCAACACCACAGAGAACCCCTGCCCAGCTTCCCCGCCCTTCACCTCTTCTTGGAGCGGTCCTTCCACACCCGCCCCGACTTGGGCTTTCCCTTCGGGATTATTGGAACCTCCACCTCCTCCTTCAATGTCTTGGACGCTGGGGCCTGGGCTGAAGATCCTTTTCGCTTCTTTGGCCCGAGGCTGTCACTTACTGGCTCCCTGGCCGGAGGTGGCTTGCTAGGCTCGTGCTCACCACGGGGGTAGCCCGGTGACGGTGGTGTCAGCTCCTGTAGTGGCGGCGAGGGCTCTGGACCAGGAGCTAGCTGACCGAGATAAGGCTCTGGTGATCCTGGGCCCGGATGCAATTGATATCGGAGGGCCCCTGGGGCCAGTTTTTCCTTACTCTGGGCTAACTCCGCGTCCGGTTCTTCTTGGCTCTGGAAGTACTTTGGTGACTCCTCACTTGGCTTTGGCTGACATCGGGGGGTTTCAGGGCTTGACTCCGGCTGTCTTTGGGGAGACTCCTGGCCTGGATGTTGCTGACTGTGGGGGAACCCTGGGCCAGGATCTGTCTCTTTTCGGGGGGACTCCAAGCCTTCTCCTTGTCGTAGGCTGGGTGATCCCGGGCATGTCTCCGGTTGACGTCCGGGGGACCCCAGGCCGGGTTGCCGCACACTCCGAGACCCGGGCTCCTTCGTTTCTTCTGGGTTCGACTCGAACTCCAAAAGGGCTCGTTTCGCCCGCAGAACTGAGGTGGAGCTCTCGGAGGATTCAGGGTTTAGGCCTTCCAGCCGCCGGCTGCGCCTCAGCGGTGTATCCATGGCCCAGACAGAAAGTTTCCCAACTCCGAGCCCACGTGCCGCCTCTGGGACTGCCGGCGCCGTTTTATGACGTCAGGGGCTGACACGTTTGTGCCGGGCAGGAGCGGCTGTTGCTAGGGCGGCCATGTTGGTGATGGGCGGAGAGGCGGGGTAGACGGCCCGAAGGGGTTGGGCTTGCTGGGCGCATGCGCAAAAAAGTTGCGGAGCATTTACTTGCGATTGCCGAGCGGAGGCTCGCTTTAGATCTGTTTACCTTCCGTGCAAACACAGTCTCCTGGGAGAAAGAGACTGTGCAGGCAGGAAGGGGAAGGGGATTACATTGCTTAGAAAGAAGAGGATTGGAAAAAGATCCGGGGAGCCCGTAGACAAGGCTGGATGAAAACTTTGCTGCTGACTCACTCCTGTGCGTTTGGACAGAGGTCTCACCCTCTTTGGGCCTCAGTTTTTTCATGTGTGATATGGGTGATTTTGCACTAGTTTAGTGTATCTAAAATGACCCTGTCTGGTGGACGCTGGAGATGGGAAGTCTCTTAAGTTGAACATTCACATCCTTGCCTTCTTTTCTCCCACCCCGTGCTGTGCGTAGGTACCAGATTTATGGCTCTCCCTTTTCAACATTTTTAACATTTATGTATGCAGTTGAGGTTCCGGTAAGATGCACTATCTTTGGCCTGGCACACCTGGGCCCTCAGCCATGCTGCATACTCTCTTAGGTGCCCTTTTTGCCCCAGTTCTAGAAACGGACTGGATGGTCTCTGAGCTTCCTTTCAGCCAAAACTCTGGTGGTCTTTTTAGTGGTTTTGGCTCGTATAGGCGGTGCTACCTCTTGCCCTACTTTGCGTGAGACCCGGGAAGGGCTTTGAGTCATTCACAGGAGGAGTTTTTCTTAGGAAGAACATCTTGGAAGTAGCCCAACTGCATCCCAGCTCTCCAGTATTATTCTGAGAACTGCGTGGGGATGACCTTCTGGGATCCCAGGACTCCTGTTGTGCCATCCCCGTGGTTTCTTTTAGAAACCACTGTTTCTCCAGCAGAGGGGTCGTGAGAGGGCCTGGGAAGTTGTTCAAGGATGTTCAGGGGTCAGAGGAGGAAGGTCAGGGAAGGCATTTGGGGCCTCAGCACTGAGCATAGTCTCCACCTGCTGAGTCACTCTGCAGTGTCAGATGGAGCCCAGACTGTCTTGACTGCTAGTCTAGGAGGCGGTGAGGAGGTTGCAGACAAAGGCTTCTGGAGGATGGAAAAGTGGATTGAGAATCCCTTAACACCTCTCACTCCTTGGCTGGTGCCACATAGCCTCCTCAATGCGTCTTGATGAATTCAGCCACTCGAAATCACTTCCCTAAGGATAAGGCGATGGCACGTCTTCTCCAATGTCCCTTAAAGTTGTCAGAAATAGCTGCACCCTTTCACTGTTAACTGTGTTAGTCCCTGCCTTCCTGGCCCCTCTCAGAGGCTCCATCTGCAGGCTCAGTGCCCTCAGGATTCTGGGCCAAGTAAGGCCCTGTGGGGATGCTTTGCCTCAGTCCCCTGCCCAGCTGTGCAGCTCCCCACTGCAGAAACAGCTTGGACCATCCTCGCCCATCACCCAGCTCTTCCAGCTCCAACTCTTGGTTCCTTAAATTCCCGCAACTGCCTGAAGACCGAATAGCCTTCAGAACCACACCTGGCGTGCATCACCAGGGCTGCTGAAGGAGACTGTATGCCACCCTACTGCTACTGCCCTGTGCCAGGTGCCCTCAGCTTCCTGCTTTCTGAGCTCCTGTCCTCAGCTAGAGACCTGGCTCTCTAGTGTTGATTGGATCACATCCCAGCCCTACTTAAAGTACTTCAGAGGATAATCTCAGGCCCTTGCTGGGGAGCGTGAGACAAAGAGACGTTTTACAGACAGGGCTCAGTGGGTGCCCCTCGAATTATGTGTGGAGACCCTTTATCAGCCTAGGCATCAAGCAAACTCCATCTCAGAACCCTCCACTGCCACCTAAGCTGTTTATCATTGTCATTATGAATGGTGTGCAGGGGCCCAAGGGGGACCCCTGAATTTTTCAGAAAAGCCTGGGGTGGCTGTAGCCATTGAGACTCTATCCCCTTACATTCATTTGCTTTCTATGGCAAACATTCCAGCCTCCTTGCCCTTGGGTGGGAGGGTGCTGAGGGGTCCTCTACACGTCCCCAGAGGACCCCACAGGATGGGGCCCCAGTTGTCTATGCAAGTAACCTGGTCTATTCATGCACCCTCTTTTGCCTTCTTCCCTGTTCTTGCCTCACTTTCTGACTTGTAGGTGCTCGCTGGTCATTTTCTGAACAGATTATTGGCACTTAAATCCTTGTCTCAGAGTCAGCTCTGGAGGAAGCCAGCCTAAATCACCGGAGCAAGCGATTACCGGGCCAGGCATTCTTTGACGCTCTCTCTGTAACAAACCCATGTAATCCTCACAGCAACCCCTGTGAGGTGGGTGCTGTTGTTATTACTCCCACGTTGCAGATAAAGAAACCGAGGCACAGAAAGGCAAAGGTGCTTGTCCAAAGTCACACAGCTGTGCATCAAGGAGTCAGGGCTACAGTGCCATAGCTGACAAGCGTGGCTGCCTTGCAGTTGCCCTTCACATGGGCCTCACTTGCCCCTTCCTCATCACTGACCCTGATACGTGCACTGGGAGGTGCCGAGTGCCACATCACCTCGGGGGCCGGCTGTGGCTCTGTGTGTGCCCACGCCAGGCAGAGAGCTGAGCGGGCAATATTGGCTGATTTATGTAATCTGAAATCTGCTGACTGAAGGAAGCTGTGCGCCCACAGATGACCAGAGATATGGATCAGGTGTTCTTCTCTGAGCCATTGATACTCCACCCAGCCAAGGGTGCAGCTACTGAGAGGGTGTGACAGTCTCCAGATGTCGGGGGAGTGAGTCTGTACAGCCCCTCTGTTTAGAAGCAAGGTCAGAGATAAGCAGAGAAAGGGTTGTGGCCCTCGCCTGCAAGACTAACTGAGCGCTTACTAAATGCTGGGCCTCTCCTGTGCGCTTGTTTAATGCCCCAGAGTGGCCAAGCAGAAGGATGACAGCCTGTCCCAGGATGGGGCTCCTGAAGTGTTTGCTGAATGCATGAATAGATGCTCACTACGACCCCCCAGGCCAGTGCTGAACATCTCTGGTTTACCAACAGGGAAATCCGTGGCTAGGAGACCTGGTGATTTGGTGCCGGCGACTCAAGAAGACAGGGCATGGTGCAAGGACAGGATTGAAACTCAGGGCTCCCCGACTCCCCCACACACAAGCCCTGAGTCTCACATCCACCATGCCCAGGACTAGGGAATGGGGGCCGAGGGCATGTAAGGACCTGGCAAATTGCGATGTTGCTGAGTGTGGCCAGAGTGAGGCAGAGGTGACACTGGGCTGGGGCTGAGCGTGGCCACACAGGTCCAGGCTGCCCTATCCCCGACTCAGAGGTCTCCTAAGTATCTGAAGACAGTTTTCCTGTCACCTCCTCAGAACTTTCTCTTTTTCTCCTGCTCCTCTGGTTGCCCCTCCCACAACTCAGAAAAGACACCAGTTCTCTGTAACGCTTTCTGAACGTGGTGGCCAGAGCCGACTGCTCGGGCACCCAGGTTGACTGTCCCACAGAGAGCCGAGGGCATTTGTCACTGCTCTACTTCACCATTCCCATCAGTGTGGCCAGGTCCCCATCCTCTTCCCAACTGTGAGCCACCAATTGAAACCCTTAGCCTGCTGCTGTTCCAGCTGCTGTTCCCCGAATCCTGGTCATGAGCTGTCGTTTATGTTCAGGACGCGTGCAGGCTTTGCCACTTGGCCTTGCTGCATTTTGTTTTGACCTCTCCGGAGACCCAGCTTTCTTCCTTCAGTGATCGCTCCTCCTCCTCCTCTGCGTGAGTGAGTGCACGGCTGCTTCTAGGTACCGAGAACCAGGCCCTGCTGAGAACTTGCCACAGGACCAGAGCTCTTGTGTCACTTCTTATCGCGAGCACTTATCTCAGAGGTTCATCTCTTCTGTGTTCCCAACAGCTCATGATGAGTCTCAGATTCTTAAGAGGGGGCGGGGGGCAGAGACCTCAGCAGAGGGGTGAGCTGGCTGGGTAGGAGTGGAACCTGGGACCCCTGCTGAAAAGACCCCCTCTGGCCTCAGAGGGCATCGCCAGGGTGCAGAGAAGCCGACTGGGTTGCGGACGGCCCCTTTGCATGGCTCTGTGTACCTGCAAAGCTTATCTCCTGATCCCCTCACAGCTTCGACAGGTTTTGCTGAGTCAGGAAGGGGCAGACCTGCATTCCCAGGATGACACGAGACCACTTCCCCCTCTTTGGGCCCCTCCCCCCGCCCCAAGCCTCAGCAGCCTGTCCCCTTGCCCCAGGCAGGCCAGGGAAGGGATGGGGGTGAGCTGAGGAATGAACACCTGGGCCAGGTGGCTAGTAGATACCCCATGGAGGGTTGCAGAGAATCACAGCTCACGCCCCGTCTCGCCCTTACCCCAATGCAAGGTCTCAAACTTTGGCGAGCATCTGAATCATACGGAGGGCTTATTAAAATGCAGGTTCCTGGGCCCCAGCCCCAGAAATGATGACTCAGGAGGTCTGGGGTGGGGCAGAGATTCTGCATTTCTACCAAGCTCCTGGGTGACGCTGCTGCTAGTCTGTGGCTTCATGGGGATGAGTATAGATGGCCGAGGTACGGATCCTCGACACTCTGAGGCACAGTGTGATGCAGGACACAGTGAGTGATACAGGAAGAGCTTCCCTGCTCAGTCTGTCCATACAGAGCATGGCCTGAGTTTACCCTCTCGTTTATTTATTCAGCAAATATTTACTGAATCTTTATGATCTGACAGACACAAGCAGTAGAGCAGGGAACCGTGTACTTGTGGCCCCCGCCTCACTGGTGCTTAGTTTGTCTTGAAACGCTTGAATCTGAACCGAGCGGGAATGATTATTCCAACCTTGTGGGAGAGGAAATAGTACCGGAGAGGGGTACGAGACTTGCTGAAGGTCACACAAATGTCAAGTGGCAGAACTTGAACTCAAGACTTCTTAACTTGAATTCGAGCTGTCATCCCCCTGGCTGTGAGCCATCTTGGCTTCATGGGTGACAGCTGGGGGCTTCACCCTTATGTATGGAAGGAGGGTCTGACAGGCAAATAAACAAACAGGCACACCCCCCACCACACCTACAGGCACAATTCTCGGTTCCTAAGAAGATGAGATTCTCACAATGAGTCACCCCCTCCCCCTTCCTCTTCGTTCAGTTCACTTATCCCTCTCCTCTCATTTCCTCTCACATCTGGTTTCTCTTGCTCTTCCAGTGTGGTATCTGCTCCAGTGAGCCTTTCCTTCCCCAACCAAGAGGGCAGCCTTGTCTCCATGGCAACCCCTGGAGACCTGTCCTTGGAGACTGAAGGAGCAAATGATAAAGGCCCCTTTCCTGAAGCACAGACCAACTAGGTCCCTGGTTTGAGAGTGGACTCTGCTGGCCCTGTGGTGGGGAACGTCTGTTCCGTGCACCCCTGCACGCTCTCATGGTGGACGAAACCACCTGACTGAGGTGCTGAGATGAGGTTTCCCCGGAGTCAACAGACTTGCTTTTCTGTTCTTCCCAAGGAACCTCAGGGACCTCCGTCTCCCCCCGCCGCCCCCACCGTGCAGGATGGCGCAGCCCTCCCCCCCCCCTCCCCCC
>KE780365.1:510-10697 GCA_000465285.1 Eidolon helvum | reverse complement strand
AAGGGGAGGGTAGTGAATTAGGAAAAGGCTAGATGACTCGGGGAGGATGACATGACAGCCTGGCCTGACGCAGGAAGTGGGGACACACAGAGGAGGCTGCACAGGAGATGCTGGCCCAGGCTTATGCAGATTTGGTTTGGTTTGGGAGACAACAGAAAAGAAAGGTGATGAGCGACGGGCATTAAGAAAGTCCTCCTGCTCCTCGGGGCTCAGACCTAGGGAGCGAGGACACCAGGAAAACCCCTCCACAGCTCCACTTCCTGTTCCACTTAAACAGGAACCGAGGAGCTAAAGCTCTTCGGAGAAATAAGAAAGAAGCGGGGCAGACTTGCTTCTTCTTCCTCTCCCCATCTTGCATCGAGGCCTGGAACCCAGCACCCTAGCGGATGCACAGACTCATAGGACCAGGACCCTGAGGAGGCAGCGGGCTGTGAGACACAGACATGACTCAGCTTCGCGAAGAAGCCAGAAAGCTGGGTGTCATCAATGGCTCTCCCCACGCCCCTCACATGCTCAACCCCCAAGCCAGCCCATCCCGCTGTCTATATGTCTTCCTCTTCCATGTCCTGGGCCATTTGCTCCCAGACTCCCAGAGGACCATCCTAAATGGCCTCCCTGCTTCCAGTCTTTGCTCTCGGCCATCTAGTGCATTCCATCCGATGTAGCCGGAACCAGCTTTTTCTAAATGGCAAGTGTCACATCACTCCCTTGTCTTAAGCCTTCAATGGCTTCTCAATGGCCATAAGTTAAAGCCCGAGCTTGTGACTGTGGCTCCCTCCTTCCCCTCCAGCCTCAGTGCATCCCACCTCAAACCTTAGGGTCCAGCCACACTGAGTCACTAGGTTCCGAGCACAAATCGTGGATTCTACCCTATTCTCTGACCCTTCCTGCAAGGCGGGGTCAGGCACTTCTTCACAACCCCCCGTTGATGCCTTATGCTCCCTCCCATGTGACCACATAAAACACGCTGGCTCACAGTTCGCTATGCATGCCTGCCCCTATTCATAAAGGATGGTGTCAGTGTGCAACACAGCAGCTGGCACATAGTAGGCATTTAATAAAGAATGACAGGGGAGGGAGAGAGAGGGAGGAAAGAAGAAAGGAAGGGAGGGAAGGTCAACAAATATTATAGATACTCAAAGAGTAAAGTAATTAATTACAACAGGAAGGATCAGGAAAGGCTATACAGAGAGGGTGCATTTGAGTCATAGTGTAAAGAATAAGTTGAAATTTTGGTAGGTGGGGAATGCAGGAAAAGGGCAATTTGGATGGAAAAATGGCAAGACTGCAAAGGTAAAAAAGTGTACGGTTTGGTGATGGATTTCCAACAGAGTGGCTGGCTAACGCATAAGGAGAGTGGGGAAGGGTGCAGGGGACCCCAAGTCATCCAGATGTCATGTGAGGTGGCCATCCCATGCATATTAGTTAAGATGTTTTTTGGGCTAAAAGTAACAGAAAACTCAATTCAAAATAGTCTCAAGGTAGGGTGCTCGGTGTCTTGTCCTTTCTGCTCTGACATGCTCTGAGATGTTGTGCTGACACGCTGTCCCTACACAAGGCCCCCTCGTGGTCCCAAGATGGCTGCCACTGTACCAGCTATCACATACTCTGTCCCATAACGGGAGAGAGACTGTTTCTTTCTTTAAAAATGTCTTTTTTTAAGATGAAGAAAAATCTCTCCCCATTCGCCCACAGTACATGTCCCTTCATATATGACAGCCTGAGCTGTCTCATGCCTGTGCCTAAACCAGTCACTGTCAAGGGGGACAGGACCACAGGGATTCATCCGTGGGGCTAGGACTGACCTCCCTTAAAGCCTCAGGAAGGTGGGCTTCTGAAGTTCAACGTTCTGTCGGCAAGGAAGGAGGGCAAAGGGTGCTTGAGAGTCAACCAGCGGTATCTGCTACACCTTCTCACCTACTCGCCTCAAAAGTACACCTTAAACAGAGTGTAACAGGCAAAGAACCCACATCTCCACCCTCCTGCAGGTCTATTTTAGGTCTGAGGAAGTAACTGTCCTAGGACAGGAAACTCACTAAAGGCTATTATGGGAACACCTATAAACAACAGCAGTTTGCTCTTCCGCGTCAGGGGTTCTGTGACTGTGTGTTTGTGGGGGGAAGTTGGAAATAACATGGATGACTGAATTCCATTTTATACCCTAAATGCCGCTTCAACTCAGAGTTTTCCTTACACCTCCAAAAATAACCAGCACATTCCTACCACAAGACCGTGACCTGGCTATTCGCAGCCTTGATGACCCTTCCTCACTCTCTCTACTTACTGAAATCCCGCCCATGCTGGAAGGGGCACCTCTTCACCCAAAACTTTCTCTGACCACCAAGTTGGGTCACTCTCTCCCCTCCCTGCACACGCATGGCTAGCCCTTTGTGACTCTCCTATGGTGTGCACATCAGTCCAAATTATAAACAGCTACACATCTTTCTCTACTAACCAACGACAAGAAATTCTAGGGGACGGACCTTGATTTTTCGTCTTTGTATTTCAGGTGCCTGGCACAGAGCAGGACCTGCAGGCAAGTTTGTGCAACGAAGACCCTTTAAATGGAATTAGTTCTTTCATGTTTCCTCTCCCTGTTGATCATGCAAATGAGAACTCTTATCCCATTGAGAAGCCACTCATTTTTGTTCAGTACCAAGTATGTGCTCGGTGCTCAGCCACTTTATATATCTGTATATATTGCTCTTTTAGCATCTTTTTAGAAAATCTGCACACTTTTACAAAACTTACAGAAGAGGAAACAGAAGCTCGAGGCTAAGAGAAAGGCTAAGGGCAGACCCTTCCCAAGGCCACGTGAGGAATTAGGGCATGGAATTCAAATTCAAGTCTTTAGAGGCAATATTGCATCATGGTCAAGGGTGTGGGCGCCCAACACAGACAGCCTTGCTTAAAATCTTGCCACCTATGAGCTGTCTGATCTTGGGGAAGTTAGTTAGCTTCTGTGCATCTCTGTTTCTTTGTGTATAAAATGAGGATAAAAATAATGCCTGTTTCATAGGGTTATTAGGAAGATTACATGAGCTCAATATGGGAAAACTGCTTAGAATAGTGTTCAACACATACTGATGCACAATAAATATTGGCTATCGTTACTGATTCCAAGACCGGTGGTTTTCCCATTGCATCATGACAGATGTTCTTACCCTCCGCCCTCCAAACCCCCTCAGGCAAGGGAGAGTGGCCAGGCCCAAGGACAGACCACTGGAGACATCAACAGCCTGAGGACGGCTGGTCAGAGAGCAGGAAGGCAACGCCAGGCACAGAGCCCCAGGCACAGAGCCCGAGCCGCAGCAGCCCTCGGCTGCAGCTCAGGCCTCATTTGTGGGCCCCCAGGGGAAACTTTACGGGAAAGAACAGCACAAGGGGCGGGAGCCAGCTCGGCTCCCAAATGCCCCACTCCTGACCTGACACCAAATATCCCTTTAGTTAGGACAAGCTTGGAGGACCAGAAATGCCGGCAGCCCTTCCCTGGAAAACCCCAGGGCCCACACTGGTTACAAGGCGAGGCCGAGGGAGTCTCCAGAGCAAGCGGCTGCTGGAGGACACGCTGCCCCATCGGCCTCATTGAAGCCAGGAAAGACCCCTTACCTCTGATGCTCCCACTTCCCACGATCATGATCTCGCTGTGACCTGGGCAGAGGAGAGCAGCTGTCACCCCCTTTATGAAGGTGAGGAAGTGAGGTTCTAAGAAGCTAAGTAGCTGCTAGTAATGCTCACATAACTCTGGATTTCTGAGTCTCGATTCAGTGCTATTTCTCATTATCTTATTCTGTCTCTTCCATCGGTATTTGCCTTCTTTAATTATATAAATTTCCTTTCTTCCTTCTGCCCGTTCTTTCAAAACATTTATTGTCTCCTCTGTGCTGGGGGGTTACAAAGATGAACAAGGCCTTTGACGGCCCAGCTCTTACTTGCCCCCCCTCCACCCTCATTCTCCCAGCCCCCAGCCCCTTCTGCAGGGCGAATGCACAGAAGGTGCTTGGTGCATGCTTGCTGATCTGAAGCATATTTCTTTATTGCTATTGTTCTGGTATTGTTCTATTCCCAAAATGGCAATTTTTACATTTTTCTAAATGTCTTTTCTTTTCCTAGTCTGGAAAAGAAGACCGGATGGATTAGGCTGGCTGGTTTCTGTTTGGTTCTACAGGAGAGCTGCGACCCCTCTCTGCAAAGCCAAGACCCCAAAGTGATTGAAAGAGGGCCTGAGCGATTCTTCCCGTCAGTCCAGAGAAATGGCAAGAAAGCTCGCGCCTGCCTCGAGGTCTGGATGGGGGAGAAAAAAGCTCCTATGCAAACTCAACAGCCCCAGACGTACAGGGGTAGAGCCCAAACACACACCATTAATATGGGGTTAAAAGCCTCGAGCCCAGAAGCTACCATGGAAACTTGTCCAGGATTCAGGAAATCTTTGGGGGCCTCAGTTTAAGCATAAAATCACTCCACATAACCACTTCTGCCACCCAGGAGAGGTGAGACTCCCCGGGGATATGAAGCACCACACCCCCAAAACCAGAAGGCGCAGGAAATGGGAGAATCGCTTGTCTAGAATGAACACAATGGAGTAACCTGAAAGAGAACGTCAGCCTATTTCAAACAAAAATATGAAATAAGAATGAGAAAGTCTAATGAAAGAATAAGACTCAAGGATTAAAGGCCAGGATGATTTGAAAGAGAGCCAAAGAGAATTTCTAGAGGTAGAAGGTAGAGTCCTTAAAAATAGAAAGTCCACGATGAGAAGATTCAACAAATATGGCAACACAACTGAACAACCGAAGCCCATGTACTTGGTCAGTGCCTGCCACTTGCATATGCTGGGCACAAGGGGACGAAAGGAGAGGAACGACACAGAGGCCCCTCCCCCCACCCGAGCCCCTTCAAAATGCTCAGCGTGCAGGTGAGGCAACCACCTGAGCAAACGCGCTTCCATACCAGACAGACAGTCAGAACGATGCTCTGGTTTACGGGACTCGTGTGATGCTCTCCCTACATCATCTCCGTTAAGCACAGAAAGTACAAGGGCAGAAGGAAAGGCCGAGTCCACAGAGGAGCCCAGAACCTTCCGGTTTCCTGCCCAGCAGCCATTCCACTCAACCATCCCGTATCTATCAAGGTCACAATTACAAAGGAATAGTTGAGCATTTTACTTTTTGAATTTGCAAAACTCTTTTTATTCGAAAATCAGTTCAAGCATAAGAACAGCAGAAAGAAACCCCACAGGCCAAGTTCACCTATTATTTTGTTCCACTTGCTTTTTCTTTTTATTCTCACTCAGATATCATTTTTATATCATTTTTTTTTTCTGAACTACTTGAGGGCAAGTTACATATATCATGGCCTTTTAGTCGACCACTTTCTGCATTTCTGCACGAGAGGATAATTACTTAGATCTAAAACTAAAATGAAACAGGTGCCCGGTATTGCTATGTATAGGCAGAGTTTCGTACAGGCCGAAGCCTTGATGGGAAACTCACGATCAGCCTGGATGAGGGGCATGCAAGCTACTCCCCAGAAGCCGCGAGCAGGCGGGCGTTGTCTGCACTCTCCTTCCTGTTCTGCCCACGGGTGCTCGGCACCCTGCCTGGTTCTCCGGAACTCGCGGCCACAGCGAGGGGAAGCGCTGATGGGCGCTTTTATCTTAACCTGACTCCAGCTGAGATCCCTCAGTTGGGAAGACATTGCTGGCTAACTTTTCTGTTTTTTTTAACTGTGCACTTTTGCATTTCCTGCCTTAGAGCGGGACGGGAAGAGGAAACGCCAAAAATATTACAAGACGAGCTAGTTCATGGCACTTCCAAGGGATGGGGACTGACGGGGCTGGCAGGGGAACCTCAGGCGGCTAGGAAGCTCTGTCTCTTCACAACCCGCACGCACACTGGTGGCCGACAGAGCTAATGTGGCTCTCGACCGTGCATAAGGACTTGGGGAGACATGTATCTGGGGAGTATCTGAGACAGAAGCCCACTTTCTCCCAATTACTGAGAAGATGTTTGAAATCTGGTCTCAATTACTCCCTCTTGGCAACGTGGCTACACATCGTGTGTGTTTCTCTGACTCTCAGAAGATGGGGCCAGCTGTCACTCACTACTAGCCCAGGCCCCTGAGTTACTTTTTCCCCTAATGGTTCAGATGGATTTGTCTTGATCAAACCACACACTCTTTTCTGACCCCGCCGGTGGCGTGCTTTGGGAACAGGGCTGGCTGAGGTTGGGGACGCTAGCCGTGGCTCTAGAACCAAGGTCTTAGCTACACAAAAGGCACACGTGTTGGCTTCATGACGTGCGGGAAGTCAACCACAGTAGACTTTGAAAGACAGTACCAATCTGTCATACTCCGCACTCCATCCTAGGTGTGGGTACAAGGCAGTGCGCTGGGAAAGGGTTTTCATGGCTTGGTGAATTTCATTTACTCATGAGGCAGGGTTAGAAGAGTTAGTGACCTCAATTTGTCCTGTAGCTCAAAGAATGCACAGTGAAGTGAATCTTCAGCTCCAAATCCTCATGCACAGCCAGACATGGAGAACAGCTTGAATGAAGGAATGGATTCTGGGAGGACAAGTGGAGACTGACTCCCACCTTTAGGAAAACTTCCCTGGCCTCCTCTCCCCATCTGAGTGAGGGGCCTCTCCCCAAAGCTCCCATAACACCTTCCCTTACCAGCCCCCAAAGATGCCCACGTCCTAAACCCCAGGATCTGTGAATGTGTCAGGCTATGTGGCAATGAGGAGTTAAGGTTAAAGATGGAAGGAAGATTGCTCATCAGTTGACCTTAAGAGAGGGAGGTCATTCCAGATTATTCAGGTGGCCCAATGTAATCAAAAGAGTCCTTAATAGTGGAGCAGGGAGCCAAACCAGAAGGGAGAACCAGAGACAGCATGAGAAGGTCTAAGACCAATGCTGGGGACTTTGAAGATGGAGAAGGGAGCCATGAGCCAAGACATGCAGGAGGCCTCTGGGAGCTCCAAACAACAAGGAAACAGTTTCTTTCTTACAGCCTCCAGAAGGAACAGAGTCTTGCCAAAACCTTGATTTTAGCCAAGTGAGACCCATTTCAGACTTCTGACCTCCAGCACTGTAAGAGAATAAATATGTGTTGTCAAAGCCTCTACGTTTGTGGTCATTTGTTACAGCAGCAAGAAGAAACTGATATACCGTGTATCATTATACTCACCCTAATACAAAAGAATTTTTATGTGTATGCCTATCTATTACTCCCATCAATGATGATGATGATGATGGCGGCTAACATTGGTGGAGGACTTACTGTGTGACATGGTGTGTACCAAGTCTTTCATAGATGTAAGATACTATAAAAAGGTCATGTCAATCGAACAGCAGAATGAAGGTGAATGAAGGGATGAGAGTGGGGGAGGGCGCTAGAAGCATCTTCAAGGAAATAAAGACACAGGTATATTTTAAAAGATGAGTAGGATGACAGGGTCTTTGCAATTTGTGAGGTCAACCAAAGGTTGCTTTGCCTAAAAACTAAATAAGTGAGTGAGTAAGTAAGTAAGTAAGTAAATAGATAAATAAATAAATAAAAGATGAATAGGACTTCACCCAGAAAAGACGAAGAGGGTCTTAGGCAGGGGAAGATCATAAGCAGACCCTCAGAGAAATGAGATGGCAGGGCGTGTGCTGGCAAGCATTTTAGTGGCTCAGCTTCACAATGATAATTTCTGAATTAGTGTCTCCAGTTCAAATGTCCTCTGAGGTCCAGACTCACATGCCCTTATATCTGTCCGCAATCTCTACCCGGATGCCTCGCAGACACTCAAACATAGCATGGCCAAGATGAAACCCGAGCCTCCCCAAATGACACCTAGCTATTCAAGCCAGAACCCAGGAGTCACCCTTGGGTCCTTCCTCCTGCCACATCCCCATGTAATCCATCACCAGATCTCATTGATACTATCTCCAAGATCTAACCAGGTCACACTCACTTCTCTGCCTCCACTGGTGTCACCCTGGTCTAAGCTATCATTTCTCCTGGATTAGTGCAATGAATGGTCTTCTAACTGGTCTCCCTGCATCCACTCTCTGCCCACTATGATCAGCTCTTCATAAAGCAGTAAAAGTAATTTCTTAAAAATGTCAATCAAATCCCACTCTCGAGCCTCCCCTCCAATGCTTCCCTTTGTACCAGTGGGGAACCTCCCTAGCATGGCCTGCAACCTGCTCTGTGACCTGGCCCCTGCCTCCCTCTAAAATCTCACCTTCTGCCATTCTCCCCATCACTCCCTTTCACTATGCCCCTCCCCTCAACCATGATTGTTCTTACTTTCAGGACTTTTCACATTCTGATCCCTTTGCCTGGAAAGTGCAATCATTCTACCTGGCCAGTTCCTCTTGAACTCTTCAGTCTCAGAGAGGCCTTTCCCTAGCAAAACAAGGAGCACCTCCACCCCAGTCCACTTTGGCCACGATTTTGATCCCTTGTGTGTCTCCTTGATAATGAGAATCACAACCTTTCATTTGTTAGAAATTACCTGCTTCTTTGTTTTTGCCAGCTACTCCCTTGGAGTGCAAGGTCCACCAGGGCGGGGCCAGGCCCACCTCCTTCATCACGGTGTCATCGGGACCTCACACAGTGCTTAGCATGGAGCAGGTGCTCGATACAGGCTTGCTGAATTGACTAATTAAAAGAGAAAGTGTGAGGCTGACACTGAAAGATGAGGCTGGAAATAGAAGGCCTTGAACACAGGGTCCTATTCATCTTTGCAGGACTGGCACCTCCCACAGAGGAGCCACTTAGCAAATTCCTACCGGATGAATGAAAGAATGATTCAATTACAGATGCATCTGAAAAGTGCCATCCTTTCTGGGCAAGGCTCCCAAAGGACTTCCCTCTCCTCCTTGGGACTTCTTAGGTAACACGTCTGGGGCATACAGCGAGTGCTCAATAAATGTTAGCTGTCATTGTCACTGTTGCTAATGTGGGGATCATTCGTGCATCATAGAGAAAAGGCTTCTTCCAGAGCCCATGCCAGATAAAGTGGCTGGGAGAGAAGTGGGAGAAAGAAACACAACACGCAAGGAAAAATGAGAAGAAGGAAAAATGAGAACGGGGCGGCAAGATCCAGTCAAACGCAACTGAGAACTTGGAGCAAAAATGCAGGTAACACGGGCCCCCTTCTTTCCTCTAGATTTCAGCCACCTGGCTGCAGCACAGAGATGCCAGCCGGGAAGACGGTCCTCACGAGAGGCCGAGGGAGGCCCCATTTGAATGCACACATTCATTCTGGGGCCTGCAAAGCTCTGACTGATTTTGAAAATCTGGCTCACTGTGGCTGGTGAGGACTGGGGAGGTGGAGAGAATTTCAATTTCCTTCACCAAATGGCAAGCTTGCGAAAAAGTCCTTTCTCTCCAACGTTATCACATACTAAAAATGAAAAACCAGCCATTCGGAGCTCTCATAAGGAGGAAAATAGATGGGCTGCTTAGCTCACAAGATACAGGAGGGCCGAAAATCAAGTCTGGAGAACAACATACAGTACATTATGCGCTCAGATACTGCCCTTTTTTGGACTTGGAAGTCTCTGTTTTTCACAAAAGAATGGGAGAGATAAGTAATTCCCTATGTAATAAGCCACCCGTTTAACATTCCAAATATGTTCAGCTGAACAGCAGGGGTTAAGGATTTTTTTTTAAACTATTTCTAAATATGTAGTTTGCGATAAATAAATATCTCAAAAATAGCAATAATAGATAAGAGAGCAGCCAAAAAAATAAGGAAGGTTATAATGCAAAGATTTATTTCCCAATGTTTGTTTCATGTCTGGCGGACCATAAACTGACATATGAAAGGAGCACTGGACTGGGAGTCTGAAGACTGGCCATGTATGTGACTTTGGGTAAGTCTTGGCACCTCTCCCAGCCGCCTCAGTACAAGAACGAGCTGAAAGAGTCTCTCTTAAAGATCCTTTTCCTTTCTAAACTGTTGAGATTTGATGCTTCCGGGAGACCTGCATCTTCTTGCTTTACATGGGCCCTCCAATTGCAAAATGGAAAGGCCTTGGGGGTAAGTGTTGCAACAGAGGTAAAATTGGCTTCAATATTAATTTATGTTTTACAATCTCAAACATTACTCAGCAGCCCAGCTCTGCTGTCATCCCAGAATCAATTACGCCAAGACAACCTGACCGGGTGTATGGGAAAAGTGGGAAAGA
>KE780364.1:0-11505 GCA_000465285.1 Eidolon helvum | reverse complement strand
ATCCATTTGTCTATTGATAGACATCTAGGTTACTTCCATATCTTGGCTATTATAAATAATGCTGCCATGAACATAAGGGTGCATATATCTTTTCAACTTAGTGTTTTCATTTGCTTTGGCTAAATACTCAGAAGTGGAATTGCTGGGTTGTATGATATGTCTATTTTTAGTTTTTTGAGGAATTAGTTTTTTGAGGAAACTTTTTTGAGGAAACTTTAGGGAATATGTTTAGGGGATATGTTCACTATCCTGATTGTGGCAATGACTTCAACGGGACATGTTTATATGTGTGAAAACTTATTGATTGTTCACTTTAAATATGTTCAGTTTGTTATGTTAATTACACCTTAATAAAGATGTTAATAAAATAAAATATCTCTTGACTTTTTAGAAATGGTATGGCTTTTTAAAAAATAAGATTGGCACTAGATTATGCGCAACAAAATGAAAAAGTTTCCTTTAAAGTAGAGTAACTTATGAAGGGAGGTAGAAAGAGAGTGAAGTACTTAAAATAGAAAAAAAGTTTTCTAATTCCATCTGTTTCTATTCAGTAATATTTCCATATCTGGCTCAATTTGTTTTAGAATCGAGTGTCATTATTTTTTGGTCCTGTATGTTTCTGCCTTATACCATAGTAAAACAAAATTAAAAGGAGGTAATTTATAAGAGTATGGACTTTAGAGGAAAAAAATTCAACTATTTTTCCCTCTGGACTATCCACCCCATGAATCTACTAAATACTGTTCCAAAGAATTAAAGGTACTAAGCTGTCTTTTGGTAGCGAAAAAATGAATAAAATAACTCATTCAGGAACTACACTTAATTGCAGACTAGTTTACTTCTTGAGACATCCAATTGCCCCAAAATGTGAAGATATGGTGTGTGTGTGTGTCTGTGTGTGTCTGTGTGTGTGCAAGTAGTGGTGGAGTCTGGATAGAGACCACGATTTCAAAGACCAACGGTGGTAGCTTTTAACATTGAGACACATTAAGTGTCTTGAATCCTGTCTGACCTTTCCCTTTTCTGTTTCTTCATTTGCTCTGTTTTCTGTGCGTACTTCCCCTTTTTCGCCCTCTGCTTGCAGTTGGGCAAGTTCTGCCTGTTCTATCTCCTACACAGTTTTAAGAGGGTGAAGAGAAGATGGCACTGAGGTAGAGAGGGTTCCAAGGCTTAGAGAGGAGCAAACCTTTAAAATGAAAAAGGGAAGAGGGACCACGGGCTGGCAGGAAGGCTTAGGACAAGCTAGGTGAAAAAATGTAGGCAGAGATAGAATCAAAATTTTTGATATGAAGGTGTCAGGCAGCTGGAGCCCCATTTCCTGCTAATATGTTCTACAGTCAGATAATATCAGTTCTCAGGGCTCTCAGTTTGCACCTAAGTGAGGAAAAATAGCTTAAATTCCAGAAGAGAATTCAAAGATCGGCTTGTCCTTTTGTTCCAGAGCCTTCAAATTCACTGTGCTCTCAACAGAGTTGCCTTCTTCTGGCATATACTGAATGCATTCAAAATGCAGTTGTCGGCAAAAACAGCTCCCCTTTGTAAATATGCACAGGTGCCTGAAGGATACCTCTGGGAAACAGCTCCCTGGAGTCTAAACCTGGGGATGAGGAGGAAAAAAATAAAAGCAGATTTACTGACATTTCATGCGTAAAGCTTCAAATCTGCAGTGACAGTGGGAAGGAAAACTCAGAGAAGGGCAAGTCCATCAGTGAGAGGGGTGGGGAAAGAGACTGTCACAAATTTCCCCAAACTTCTCTCTGGCAAGAAGAGGACATTGTCTGGAATGCTGCAGTTACTTCACTAGTAAGTTCGGCTACGTACAGAACACTTATAAATGGGGGCATCAGAAAGAATAGGAAACTTACACATGAGGCATCAAATGAGAACCGTCCTCCCAGAGCCATGAGTTGCTGGGCTTCCTCAGGGACAGCCCGGTCCAGAACGGGAAACTGGAATGGGCACTTGCTCGCTTGATGAATTCCTGTGGGGAGTGACATTTCTGAGTTGATGATGGAGTCAACGTAGTCATTTTAGATTAGATTCGCAAAACTAAAGAACCAAAAGAGATCTTTGCACCCCCTCAGTGATTTCGCAGAAATATTTACTAAAGCCTAGGGATACTTCGTAACCTGTCTGTTAAAGGTCGTCCATGTAATTAGTAACTAGGCTAGGCTAGAAAACAGGTATTCTGACTCTCAAGAAAATGTTTCTCCACAGAGAACCTAAGCCTGATTTATTTCTCTCTAAGCCAATACTCTAGCCCAACACACATCCACAAAAACTCACCAGGTCATCTGTGCTATTAATTTTCAACATTTGAGCATCCAAAGACAAGCAATTCTTCTGGCTTTGTTCCCAATTAAGTGAGTTGGAGGAAAATAAGTAACAGTGTTCTTCATGCCACAGCCAGTCTTGGGGACAAGGACCTAGGAAGTATGCTTTATGTAATTAGTGAGTTATGCTTGAGTAAAAATATTTCTATAATTCTTAAATCAAGTCTCCCCCTTGGGATTCTCCCACGCATACCATCTCTTCTTAATCAGAGTTAAATCCAGATTCTGCAAATTCCTCAATAGCCTCCAAGTCTTTATTTCTCCATTTTTTGGAGAAAAAGAAAAAAAACATTCTGATTTTAGTAAACTAAATTAAAAAGCAGGCTGTTAAAAAAGAAAACGAGGTTTGAGCTGGAATCTACTTTTAGAATCTCATCTATTATTTTTTGTTTACATTGTGCAATTTGATAAGTTTTTTTTCAATTATAGTTGGCACACAATAATACACCAGTTTCAGTTGTACAGCATAGCTATCAGAGATCCACATACTCACAAAGCTAAATCTAGTACTCCTCTTCCCTCTTATATATTTATTACAACATTATTAACCATCTTCCCCATGCTACACTCTATAGCTCCATGTCTATTCTGCAACTATCCATTCATACCTCTTAATCCCTTTACCTTTTTCACCCATCTAGTAGCCCTCAAAATATTCTCTGTATCTATGAATTTATTTTCACTTTTGTTGTTGTTGTTTCTTATTTTGTTCTTTAGATTCCACATGTACATGAAATCATGTGCTATTTGTCTTTCTCTATCCAACCCATTTCATTCAGTGCAATACCCTCTAGGTCCATCAAAGCAATATCTTTTTTCATCTCTTTTCTTTTAGTCTATGTGTGACTTTTAATCTGAAGTGAGTGTCTTGTAGGCAGTATATGTAGAGGTCTCATCTATTTTTTAAAGTTAAGTTTGGAATAATGAAAGTGAGAGTTGGGAGAATGTCTTTTTAATAGCCATTCTGCTACTAAAAAGATATGCTTATATATTTAAAAATTCCAGGTCTTTGAATAATGGATTTAGACTTAAATACTGTGCTTTCTGATTTTAGACACATGTTGAATGTGAACCACATGTGGTCCTTGAGTACTTGGATTATGTCTAGTCTACAGCAAGAGGTACTGTAAGTATAAAACACACACCTGATTTTAAAAACTTAGTATGAAGAAAGAATGTAAAATATCCCATTAATAATTTGCATTCTGATTAGTGTTGCAAAAATATTTCAGGTATATTGGGTTAAATAAAATATGTTATTAAAATTAATTTCATGTTACCCTTTGATTTTTTATCAAAATGTAATTACTAGAAAATTTAATGTTGCAAACACAGCACAAACTATATTTCTTTGGGATAGAGATGTTCTAGGTAGAACAGTATATTGATACAAAGTGACTTTCTCAATTTCAATAAGATTTCAGAAAATAGGGAGAAGTTTTCAGTCCAAAGCACCAACTGAGGCCTTAAGCAATAGGTAAGATATGCCAGTGTCTATATGTGACATTTTAAAGAACCCCCAAATCCCCCCCCCTCCTCATCATCACCTCTTCCATGAGTTAGTAGCACTTGGAATCTCTTTAAAGGAAGGAAGGAAGGAAGGAAGGAAGGAAGGAAGGAAGGAAGGAAGGAAGGAAGGAAGGAAGGAAGGAAGGAAGGAAGGAAGGAAGGAAGGAAGGAAGGAAGGAAGGAAGGAAGGAAGGAAGGAAGGAAGGAAAGAAGGAAGGAAGGAAGGAAGGAACCTAAAATCCTTGAGAAAAGCAACATTTTAATTTGAATTTTCATTGTGGCATAAAACCATTGGATAATTTTATAAGAGTAGGCTTTATCAGGAGAATGTAGGAGGGTACTGAGCTATAGAGGAAGAAAGTAAATGAGAAAAGGCAAATAGAAGGTTAGCTTGAAAGCAATGAAAGCAAGCATTTTACTTCTTAATTTGCCTCATTTCATTGTTTTATGTAAAAGGAAAGAATACATTGGGTTTTGTGGACTAAAAGTTAGTCTAGGCAGGTTTTCTAAGCCATGACAAAGCAAGAAAGACAAATCTCAAAATGTGGTATTTAAACCACATGTGTTTATTTTAATTATTATTTTTATTTGATGAACATAAATATTTCTATTTGTGCCAAAAACTGTCGGTGGTACTTTACATATATGAACTCATCTAATCCTCACAACAACACTGTGAAACAGATTGCATTCATTTTCTTTGTTTGATGGGTAGAGAAAATGGGAATTGAAACCTAGGCAGTCTAATTCTAGCATCTGTGTGTTTAATCCTACATCACACCACCTCTCAAACTTCTGAGATGGAGTCAATTGAGGAAATATTTCTTGATGCCCCTAGGGATGTTTTGATACAGAATCTTGGGGTAAACATGAAATCTACCATTTTAAACAAGCTACTTGGGTGATAATATGTACACTAACTGGTGGTTGAGAACCACCACCAATTTCCAGACTAAATGTAAAGTATGTAACTGTGAAGACCCTGAATCTTTTTAGCTGGGTGACCTCAAGCATACCACATATGGTAACTCTTCAGAGTCTTTCCTTCTTCCTATATACACTGAGGACCACAGATCTCTTAGTAAGGAAGATAAAACTTGTCTCAAACCTGAGAAAACTGATATTTTTTTCCAGGTGGATAATTTTATTAATAAATTATTATTAATGCTTTTGAGAATCTTCTCAAATCTGCTTGATGAAAAGCAGTACTTTATTTGGTATCACTACTAATTGGCCTTTATCCAACACTGTCAAGGAATGAAACATGTTACCTAGTATATCTGCCAGTGAAAGACATATCGCTTATTATTTTTAATTAGTTATCCACGCCTGGCATCTCTGGGAGATAGTTCTTAAAGGTCCTGACGTAGATTTAATTCCATGCAATGGATAAAAACAAAACTTTTTCACAGCTCCTCTTGTGAAATCAACCACCTGTTAGTTGTAGCTATTTCTGTTTATATTAACATTCCTATCCTTAATATACCAGCTTTCCCCCATAAGTATTCTTAGAGATGGTATATTCTTTTATTTTCTTAATAACCCCTTCCTTAAAGAGATTAAATATATGTTTGACACTTAGCTAAAAATTTCTGCTTATTTTGGAAAATTAAGTAACCCTGTAAATAATAAAGGAATTGTAAACTGCAAAACTTTATATGAACTTTCTAATCATTATTATTAACATTTAACTTACCTGGGTTTCAATTTTTTATCATCTATAAAACAAAAGGATCTGTGGTTATCTGTGAACTGTTGTTATATAATGTTTACTCAAAGAAATTACATGGTTGAGATTGAGTTGCACAGATAAACTGGAAGAAACTATTTATTGGTGACAGTTAGTTATTGATGCTTAGAATAAGACTCATTCATATGTCTCCAAGGAAGAAATGTACTCCACCTCACATCCTCTA
Source organism: Eidolon helvum (assembly GCA_000465285.1). NCBI lineage: Eukaryota > Metazoa > Chordata > Mammalia > Chiroptera > Pteropodidae > Eidolon > Eidolon helvum. Next base: position 5,747 of record KE780364.1, on the reverse strand, counting down.
ACTCTCCTTATGACTAAAACATATACCTGATTTAATTACACACAGTAGGGAGACTAATAGAAATAACTTCTGTAATAACATCAGACTTTACATTATTATTTTCTTACAGATGCTATTTCTACCTACCTCCTAGAGTATGAGTCCATTAAACAGCTGAGATCAACTCAGTTCTTCTCATAATAAACTGACTTCCTGAGCCCCTCAGGTTTTTGTTTAATCTGAAGTATCTACCTAATACTTCTAAGCCAGTCTACCTTCATTGATTCAATTTAAATTGATATAGTACACTTTAAGAAATAGTGCCATAGAATAAAGCTAATGTAGAGGTAAAAGGACAAAGGAGACCACTTAGAAAAAGAAATCAACAATTAAAATACATTAGAATGAAATGAGATAAGAAAATCTGTGGTAAGGAGTAAGGGTGGAAGTGTTTTTTCAGAAAGATCTCAAAACTAGAATTTTAAAAGAAAGAGATACATATGAGAAAGGAAAATTTAATTCCACCAAAAGTGTGCTTAATTAAATCAGGTATCAAGAATTTGGCAGAGGATGGGGTGGGGATGACAGAAATAGAGAACTTCTGGTATAGAACATTATGAAATTATAACATTGTGTAAACAATGATACACATATCTATATGTCAATTTTTGTGCCTAGAGACATTTCTAAAAAAGAGTTAAAATTAAACCAAGAAGTTTCTAATACCTCTCTTCACCCCCCCTCTCTATACCTGAAAAATTTGCTGCTTTCTTCAGAGCTTCTTGGAGATTCAGGTTCTGATGAAAAAGTTCCATTTGTTTTTTGGATTTCTCATTCAGCTGCTGAGCAAGCATTTCTATCATTTCCTTGAGCTCCCTTTGTAACTCCTGGGAAGTTTTTTCTTCATTCTTCTGGGCTAAAATCTGTCCCTCCAAAATATTTTCCTGGTGAGTGAAGTTTGCTTGCTGTTGCTTTAGAAGATCAGACACCTGGAATACTAAATCACAGCTGAATTAAGACTATTTCCAATTCCCAATAAAAATCCCTCCACTGGATTTTGAAGAAATCAAATAACTGAATCAAATAATCTATTTTGACAATAAATAAACCATTAGAAAATGACCCAAATTTACTCAGAAATGATTGATTTGAAAGTTTTTTCATATTCCTGCAATATGTATTTTTAATATCATGAATTGTCACAGACACTTGTGATTTAAAAAATTATCAAGATTTTATTTGTTATTGAGAGGCACACACAAATTAAAAGTAATCCCAAAATAAGTATCAGTGGCATAAATAGGGTATAAACAATCTAAAATAGTCAGTAACCAATTAGATTTAATGACTGTTAGTAAGAATGTCATTAATGATTTAGTCTATTTGTATCCTCATTCCCATGAACTCTCTACCCTTTCAGACTTCCTAAATTTATTTAAGAACTGTGATACTCACCCTTATTTTAAGTCACTGTGTCACAAAGTCTAAAAACTTTTTTTTTTTTGCACAGCACATTTTAGGAAGGGTGGAGATGAGATGAAGGTTGTGAAATCAAGCAGGCAACAAATGTTAAGGCTCGAGTGTCTTGGTTTTGGAAGTTTTATGATTCAGTACCAAATGCCTTGAAGGCCAGATTTGACCTTGTTGTAAAGTGACAGAGATTCGGAGAAAAACTTCCAATTATTGCCAATGGTCAAGAGCACGAATCTCTATCATTGTGAAAGGCCTTAGTGTTTATCAATTGAAAAAATAAATGGTTTGTGACCTTAAACAACAGCTGAAAAACAAATAACACTTTAAAAGCCTTAATGGCCTGAAATGACCCAGATCTACAACCTGAATACACAAGTGGCTTAGATGAACAATGGGCACATCTTTTTTCCTTCTGGGCCACTTCCATCCTTCTCTTCATTTCTTTTCCTCTCGACATCCTCTCTTTCTTAAATAGCCATACTATGAATTTGAAGTATGTTTTATTTTAAATATTTTATTTATTAGACTTTGTTTCTGGTTCTTATGAAAACTCAACATAAACTAAAAGACATTTCTTTCACTTTTGGATCTTTCAGGGGAACTTATGGGTAAGTTATTCAAATTATTTTCTTTCTCATTATGCTAGGGTTTACATAGGTTCTATCCATAAAGTTATGAAAACAAGTCAAAACAACAGTTTGCATTCATAATCTTCATTCCATGCCTCAATTAATTTGAGAGAGTATATGCTCATTCATCTTCCCACTCATTTTAAAAACAGTTTACCTAAAATGTACCTAAATCAAGGTTATTTGGAGGTGTTCTGAAACCAATTTACAAACTACTTTTATAAACTCTCATTTTTTTCCTCTGTCATTTTTCTATGTCAGCACTTACCTTGCATTATCAGCACTATGATAGTCACCAGTAAACCCAGGCAAAGGATCCCTAAAGTCACAGCCACAGGGCACCACCATGGAGAATATAGAAAATGAAGACCTAGAGTGACAGTAGATAGAATCAGAAAGACAAAAAAGATACAGGAAAGTAATCAAACAATTCTTTGGATCCCTTCTGTACCTGGTACTTTGCATTGCTTAGTTCCAGTCTTCCCAAGGACTCTGCAAATTATTCATTATCCATATTTACAGATGAAAAATAAGGATAATTAAAGAATTTAAATAATTTACTCATTGTCACACAACTGACACAATTTAAGGGCCAAGATTCAATACCAGATGTTTGATTCTAAGTATCTGATTCTGAAGCTTATACTTTGTCTATTACTCACCACAATGACCCTTCAAGAAATTCTCGGTCCAGCCTGGTTGAATTAACTTCATCCACAGGGCAGAGAGCCAGATGCTTTTAATATAGACCAAGTGTGTGCATGTACACACACACAGGGGGGGGGACACACACACACACACAGTGTGTTTTATAAGTAACATACCATAAATGAATGTCAGATATCAAGCAAATAAGCTTTAGTCAGTTAATCAACCAGATCTCCTCAAAGAATTACAATATAATTCTCTGCTATTCTATTTTTATTCCACTAAAATTACATCTTGGAACTGGAGTTATTGACCAAAATAAACTAGAAATGAAACCTCAACATTCACTTGACTCAGATTAATTTCACATTCTATATTTACACCAGATGTAGCCCTGTCGTTACAAAAAAAAAAAAATCATCATTAATATAGAAGCAAATAAATTATGTAGCTCACAGGTGTATGTATATCTAATTATGTGCTCCATCACTAAAAGAGCACAGATATTTTGGTTCAGTGGGAAAATATCTCATCTAATGTATTTAGATTCCTCATCTTGTAAGATAAATGAATAAGGGAATGATAATGTCACCCTGTATATACAAAGAAGAAAACTGAAAGGTCCAGTGACTTGCTAAGTTCACACAAATATTAAAATCCCAACATCAGTCTTTAATCCAGTCGTCAGTAGTTATATGACTTGGAACATTACATCACAAAATATCCAGTGTGAATATGTAATGATCTAAATCAATCAATAGTCAAATTTATTCACAGAGTTTTCATATGTCAAAAGCACTTCTGTTAGGCTCTGCAGATGATACAAACAAGATAAAAATTTTGACATGAAGGAATACGATTCATTCATGGATTCAAAGTTATTAAGCTCCTAGAGTCTGTGCAGCAAGTTGGCAGAGAAGAAGTAGAAGATAGTAGTGTCTTGTGCAAATAATTTCCTAATCTTATCTGTGTAAATATCTGTGTAAATCTTTCAACCAACATTTCCCTTGGTCAGTATCTACTCCATAGGAGTAGATATTATAGGAGATCAAGTATTTCCACTACTCCTTAAGTGATGAAATTTATGAATTTTTAGAAGTCACAGGATCCACACCTGTGCAGGGAAAGCACACTCCCATATTCTATAGGCCACAATGTGTCCTGTCTCCTTGGTAGGTAGAGACCATTCATCTAATTCTCACTCCCACTAGTAATTTTCTAATCAGAAAGCAATCAAATCTTATACAGTGGGTGATTGATATAATAAGGTTCTAAGAAAATTAACTTCATAATTGTAGTAAAAGTCAGGTACTCAGTATATACTGTATGATGAATGAATGAATGAATGAATGAGCAAATAATTACTGTTAACTTGTAGGTTTACCTATAAATGCCAGTACTGTTTTCATACCAAGTTAAGTTCATCAGCTCAAATGTTAAATTTTTCCATGCTCACACTTATTTTTGCTACTGAGAGAAATTTCTATTTTGTTTATGGAAACATAACTTGGAATTTCTTTCTCCAAATTCCTGACATTTTTATGACTTCCTCTCTTTATATTTTGTTCCTTTCTCTCAGAATGGATATAAGATAAAAGCCAAATTATCCAGATTGTTTGTGGAATTGAGATATAAATTAATTCATACTTAAGCAGTTTAACTTACTGTGTATATCAGATTATAGTTTTTCAAAGCAGTACTATACAATAAAACATAATTTATGCTAAATCACACTGAACATCATTTATTCTGCTTACAATAACTCATAAAACATGTCCAGATTTGCAATGTCTCAAGGACACCATTATAAAAATTATCATTGTATATACACTGGGTGACTTCAACATTTTCTGAAGCTTCTGATAGATGGGATTCTGGATAAATGGGAGATTATCATACAATTCTAGCTCTATCATTTACTAGCTGCATAAAATGGGTAATTCAGTTAAACCTCTGCTCCCCAGCTAGTTCTCTGTAAAAGGGAAGCAATAATAGTCCTAATCTCAAGGTGTGAAGATTCAGAAAAATAGTGCATGTAAGTTGATAGCAGAGAACGTAGCCTATAGTAAATGTTCAATAAAAGTTATCATTGTCTACTACATGGTCATTCATACCAAGTTATTTCATTCATCATCATCATCATTACCATTATATTCAACTTGCTTTTCTTCTAAGTAAATGTTGTTAATCCTGTAATATTTTCCCATACTCAGTGTTTTAACTTCCTACTCTTATATTCAGTTAATTTGCAGTTTTAAGCTAATCCAGGATTCTCTCCCTGTACACATTTACCATCCCTAGTACCTTTAGCTTTCTCTCCATTTGGTTTCTGATCAGGTTGATCCTTCATAGTCTTACTCTTGAGGTCATCAAAAGTTGCCTCCAAATTCATTCCAAGAATGAGAAAGTGAAGCAGTCAAGGACTTCTACAAAGTGAAAATGTGTGAGCTTCTGCTGGAGTGTTTAAATAGCTACTGCTATCTAATAGAAGAATGACTCAATCACTGGTAGGAGGAAGGAGAGGCTTTGCTTCATATTTGCTGACGCAAATTCTTGAACTATATCTATTGCAGGCAGAGAAAGTGGTGATTCTGATAGTGTTTCAGGATATTTCACTAAGTAATTTATGAAAGGGAAATCTGTACTTTCCATGAGCATTTCAGGAGAGAAATTTGTACCCACTCTTCAGGTAAGAAACCTGAAATTTGAAAGTGTAAGTCACACTAAATTTGTGGAAAAGTGTGCATTTAGACCAGATTCTTTGATTCCAGTGTCCGTATTTGTTTGTTTATTTCACTATAGCAGATTATCTCTATATTGTGTCTTTCACAAGTCTCACATTTCCTTTTTAAATTTTGACTGTTTTAATCATCAATAGACTTAGGAATTTGGGGAGTCAATCACATATGGATCTTATCTTCAGCCACGGAAGACATGAGTAATTTTATTTTATGTTTTCTATTAAAAATTATTGGAGTAACATTCATAAAATCAAATTTCAAGTGTACAATTTAACAG
>KE780363.1:6856-17672 GCA_000465285.1 Eidolon helvum | reverse complement strand
TAAATAGTCTCACCAATTCTTAGAACAGTATCTGAGCTGGAGACCCCCTTCTTTGGGAAAAAAAAAAAAAAGTAGAACTCAGAACTATTTGCTGGACTTTTTTAGAGACTCAAAGACTACCACTGGAATGTACCATCACCTTCTAGAGACGGAGAGAGGTCTGCCGCTGCCGATCAACAGATGACTGAAACCAAAAGACATCTACAAACATGCAAATGGCACATTTTCACGTCACTCAATGATGTCTCAACGTCCATCTTCCCTTGGTCATGTTCCACCTTCCTAGGCTCAACCAGGAAACCCGCCAAATGGCAAATTATCTGGCAAACTGTCTATCCTGTTTGTAATGAAATTGATCAAAAATATCCATCACTCTTATAAAAACACGGAGACGTGTACACACACGCATATATACACACACATACAGGTAACACCATATCCTCAAAATTATTCATGGGTAAATTTTGTATGTTTCATGTTGACTTTTTGAGAAAAATATATTTAACCAGTGGAGCACAAATAAAAAATGAAAAAGGTAGAACACACCAATCATTGTCCTCTGTGACATCTATACACACAATACTTATGAGCAAAACCATTCTGACATCACGGAAGCCAGGCAATTAAGGACCTAGGAGTCAGCCTGGTCCTTCTAGAATCTTTGCACGACTGTGAGTCCCTGCTGCTTCATCTACAAAATGGAACAGGTAAGACTTACTCACTCTGCATTTTCCATCTTTAACTTCCTCTGTGGTGAAGGCTGATGTACACATTTCCACATCATGTAGCAAAGATGGCCCCTCTGCGTGACACTGGCAAACAGTCACAGTAGCTACTCAGGTATAGTCTACCTCTACACATTTCCGAAATGAGAAATAGACCAGATGGCCTGAAATTAAGCAGGAAGGTGACATTCATTGTTTAGCCACCTCACTGGCAGGCCAAGAGTTAAGAAACAGTATGGCCGTTAGCATTAAGAATCAACCTACATGAAAGCGTAGGCTTGTGTGGGTTGTAAGAAGGTAGACGTGGGGAAGAAAAGACATTTGTCCCCTCTCAGATTAAGGGCTAAAAAAGTCAACATTTTAGGTGTTAATATGTTAATAACCTTCAAAAAGAATCTCGGAATTTTTCTAACCTGTGTGGCAGAATATTTGCCTCTAGAGTGAAACTGAGAGTTTTAAAATAAAAATTTCCAATGTGTTCATTCTGCTAATTCTAGCAGATATTCCTGGGTATTTGAAATCAAAAGGATTTGAGAATCGTTATGAAAAATACAAAACCACAAATTCCTTCGTTTAATCCAGGAAGCAAGTAAAGTCATGGATATTTTTCCGAATTTTTAAAATTAAAAAAAAAATGAGTTAGCTTTTAGCAATTAAGCGCATTCCCTATTACGTGGTTTATCACACTGTTACCTAGAATAATTGGGGCCTTCTGGAAAATCGCTCTCTGAGAAATTTAACAGTATGCTTGATGAATAATTTAATGTGAGACTATACACTCAAGTCAGTTTAACAGCACATTAATATACTTAAATACGATATACTGAAATCCCGAAGTAAGCTCCTATTTCTCTGAAATGCATGGTTATTAAAGAAAAGTGAGTTAAACGTGTTCAAAATATACCATTTGTTTTTCAGTTTACTAAAGAAAAGAAAGTTTGCAACCAGGACCCACTGGTCTGCTTTCTATCAGCCCGATCTCTCCACCTCCACCTCTTCCACGGCCAGAGCTGGACGAGAACTTTGCAAAGCCTCACATTGTTCTCCCTGACACCCGATCGGCCTACACAGAAAAGCAACTGCCAACCCCAAAGCAATCCGGTGACAGAGCCCAGTGCTATCTAATCAAGGGCAAAAGGTCACTTCCGAACAACTGGGCAATAAAAGATTATTTCTAGCGACAAAACAGAGAGGCCCAGAGGTGGGGGGTAGAAAGTAGGGAGGGGCGGGGGAGGAAAGGGGGCGAAAGGGCTCCTGTCCGTGGGAGGAAGCGCATTGACTCAAGGCAGCCGACGGGAACCATCTGGCTCCAACAAGGCCGGTTCTTAAGACCCCTTTAAAGGGGCCAGTGACTCTGGGCCGGGCGATAATAATATAAGGCCAGCTTTCCCAGGCATAGAAAAAACAGGGAGAGGGAGGGAGGGGAATCGTTTTCTCAATAGAAGGAAAAGTCTGAGCAATTGTTAACTAGAGGATGTGTTGCTTTTCAACTCATCAGATCAGTAAATAAACTCTCTTGATAAGTAGCCGATCTAGCAACTGATGTTTAATTATTGTTTGATGTTAACCATAAATTAAAACACACAGAGACACACATTGTTTTTAAAATACTATAAAATCCTTTTTTAATGACACAGTTGTACTAACTACTTCCTGTCCTGCTCCCCGTTCACCGTCCTCTCCCTTCGAAGCCTTTTCCCTGGTTCTTACTGAAGCACCTTGAATGGGACTGACTGCGAGGAAAGGGAAGGGCCCCACTGCACTCAGCCTGACCGCCTCGGTCTGGGGAAAGCTAGAATTTCCCCATCCCCCAAGAGTTGGTACCAAGTAACTACATCCTTCATTCCCTCATCCGTGACCATTGAGGCATTACCAAATGAAATAGAAAGTGCCCAGGCTGAGACACCACTGCTGGCCGTGTGGCTGCAGACATGAGAGTCGAAGTACAGTCATTCAAAATTCACAGAACAGGAAGTCTAATCATTTTCAGACTTTTTTTTTTTTTTTGGAGGGGTGCAGCATGGCTGAGTAACAAGCTGATGTGAGATAGCTCAGGGCTGCATGTTTCTAAATGTGAACTTCTTTCAAAAATGGCTGTGCCCAAGAATTGGGATTTAGAATAAATATCTGTCGACCATATGGACAGTACAGCTAGAAAAAAATAGAGCATCTAAGTGTCTGCTTCTCCAAAGACAACACAACCTCTATTCCTTCTATAAGGGACATTTCATAGAAGTAGAAAACAAACACAGATTAAAAAAAAAAAAAAGTGAAGCTCACTTTTTGACATCCTCATAAGTATGACAAAAATATTACGAGAGAAAAAGATTGAAGTGATATTATAAATCATCATAATACAAAGATATATTTATTCAGATTTCCTCTCAAGAACACGGGAAATTTAGATGCCAGATTGTACGTAAATAAGTAATCATGATAACAATGGCGGTGGTGGTTAATGACTTTGATTAGATGTCCACTGCACATGGATCACTAATGGTAGGTCTAACAGGATTGCCACAGAACAGTACCCAGGATCCATTTTCTCGTGGATTTTATAATCTAAAAGTGAATGGAATAAACTCACTTGGAAAACATGCAGAAGAATGTAGATAAGCCCAATCCTCATTGTTCTAAATGCCTAAGGGATTCTGGAATAAAACACTGGATTAGCTCCTGTTACCTTGGGGAGGACTTTAACGGTGAGATGAAGGTCAAACGAAATTTTAAAGGATGGACAGACGCTTTGGCAGAGTAATGAAGACATCAGTCTTTTCTAGCCAAGGAAGTTTAAAGATGAAATGACAAAATCTGAGTCTGGCCAACGAGATTGGACACTCTAAATGGAGGAGAAATAGATGAAGACAATGCAGGGCCCGCTGGAGAGGAGGGCACAAAAGTGTCGTAGTTTAAAAATCAGGAGCTTCAGATGCAGATCAAAACCACAACATACGTATCAAGATGGATATTATAAAAACAAAAACGAAACCAGAAAATAACAACAGTTGATGAGGACGTAGAGAAATTGGAACCCTTGTGTACTGTTGGTGAGAATGTAAAATGGATCAGCCATTACAGAAAAAAGTATGGACGTTCCTCAGAAAATTAAATACAGAACTACCATATGATCCAGCTATTCTACTTCTGGATATCTACCCAAAGGAAATGAAAGCAGGGACACACAGAACATTGCATGTCCATATTCGTACCAGCGTTATTCACAACAGCCAAAAGGTGGAAAACAACCCAAATGCCCTTCCACAGACATTTAGGATAAACACACAATAGAACAATTACAGAAAAAAGTATGGACGTTCCTCAGAAAATTAAATACAGAACTACCATGTGATCCAGCTATTCCACTTCTGGATATCTACCCAAAGGAAATGGAAGCAGGGACACATAGAACATCGCACATCCATATTCGTACCAGCGTTATTCACAACAGCCAAAAGGTGGAAAACAACCCAAATGCCCATCAACAGACATTTAGGATAAACACACAATAGAACATTATTCAGTATTAAAAGGAAAGGAGATTCTGTCGCATGCCACAGCATGAAGGAACTCTGAAGACATTACACTACGTGAAATAAAAGGACAGATATCATACAATTCCACTTATCTGAGGTACCTAGAATAGTCAAATTCGTAGAGACAGAATGTAGAAGAATGGTTGCTAGGGGTTGGGGGAAAAAGAGAGGAGAAGTTATTGTTTAATAGGTACAGAGTTTCAGTATGGGACGATGAAGACTTCTGGAGATGGATGGTAGTGATGTTGGCACAACAATGTTCTGGAGATGGATGGTAGTGATGTTGGCACAACAATGTGAATGTACTGAATGCTTCTGGGTTGTACATTTATAAAACGGTTAAAATGGTAAGTTTTATGTATATTTTACCACAATTTTTAAAAACGTACTATGATAAAATTATTTTTTAAAGATGAGCTTCAAAGTCAATGAGGCTGGTTTAACAACCATTTCTGACACTTATTAGCCATGTGACCACACACAAGTTACTTTCTTTTTGAGGCCCTATTTCTCAATTATGGAATAAGAATAATGACACCCACAATCCAGGTTTATAAATACAAGAAATGATGTGAAGTGCCTAACACTTACGTATGCATTAACTAGGATTCTTGGTTGCAAAAACAAAAGCACACATGAAATTGCTTAGGGAATTCTTTGGCTTATTGAAGCAAACTACTAGAGGGTCAAGGCTGGAGTCTAGCCCTAGGAACAAATGGAACTAAGTTGCCATCCAATGCTCTCAGGTCCTTTAAATGTGACCTGTCATTTCTGCCTGGTAGTTTCTGTGACTGCTAGAGAATAGACAAAATCCTGGGGAAAGACTCTGATTGGACTGTCCTTGGTCACATGGTTATCCCCTGGACCAATCACTGTGGTGTAGTCTAGGAAAATGAGAAAGCCTCCATCAAAACATAGCTTAAAGAGGGATGATGGCAACAGCAGATGGGAGAGTAGGTGTGAATCACGTAGCCATCTTATTGGGTGACTATTACAGCTGACTCAGGAAATGAATGGTAAGCCAGGTCTACACACAAGATACCCAGAAGCCACCTTAGAAACCTGAGGAGAGAAATGATCACTTTAGCTAAGAAATAAGCATCTAATGTCATTTTGAACTAATCAATTAATTCAGTCACTTATTTATTAACACTGAGATAAGTTACCACATAAAAGATAATTTGCCAAATAACTAAAATTTACTCTTCAAGTATTAACATTTTTATTTTGAATTTTATCTAAATATAAAAATAGACTATAAAAACAAATTTCTCAGTAAATTTAAGATCATTTATTATGAAAATAAAATATTGCCCTGTGTTTTAATACATTAATACTTTCAGGAACAATTTTGGTGCTTAGAATAGCTTGAATCCTTCACCCCAAAGCCCAGAGAACACATTCAGGTTGATAATCACTATCCTCATTTTTCTTCTTCAAAAAATCCCTTTTTCCTATCATCCTTTATTCTGCTTCTAATTGCTGAGTATAGAAAATCCAGATAATTCATTACTGTGAGTGAAATAGGACTTATGGTGTGTATTTTACAGAAAAAAAAAATGGGTGCTTTGGTCCAAAGAGTTAATAGGTGTTCAAGGATTTGATCTTCAGGTTCACAAAAGTGTTCTGGAAAGTTAGACACCGACCTCTGCCCGAAATCCAGGTCCTTCAGAATAATGAGGCCAGAAACATTAAAACTTATGGCGGAATAAAAGATGGATAAGGCATTAAAACTTTCTAACCAAGTTATTGAAACACATTTTATAAAAATTAACTATATAGAGAATATCATCAAGTTTTAAACTGTGAGGTCTGGATACATATCAACAGGAATTCAGATAAATATGTTAGAATATTTGCAAAGCAAATCTATCTGGCCCAGAGCATATTAGTTATTGAATTTCTCAACTAGATTTTCTAAAGTATCACCAAATTAAGAAAAGCTTGACTCTTAGACATTAAAGTGACTCAGAAACTAGCTACTAAAACGGAGAGATCCCTCTCAGTCGGTAAGTAATCCTTATTGATGCCTAATGATTTTCTCGTGTGATGAAAAGATGAAATAAATGATAAAACATCAAGATAAAACATCAAGGTAAAACACCCAGAGGCAGAGAGAGAATGCAGGTCATACATGATAGAACTTCTGCAGTTCTAGGAAGGCAAACCCACAGATGAAACCCGTGCCCTTGCCAAGGCGTGAAGTCTCTCCAGCTACGTAAACTGCAAAGAGTTTGCAGAGGAACAAACCCAGGACATAACCCCCCTGAGAACGACAAAAGGATACTTGTCCAGACATTCACAATTGTATTGCGCCACTTCACAGCTTATAGTGAGGCGAGAAAAAGAGGCATGGTTTTGGCACGGCCCAGTCCTGTCACCCTCGTTCTGTGAGATGAGGCAAGCCTATCATTGTTTTTCTGGTTTACATTTTATCTGCTTGAAACCACCTAAGTGAGGCACTGGCAAACCCGTTCATCAAACCAAGGCCAAGTCAACGCAGGGCAGCCAAATAACTTACAACATCCTGCATAAAAAAAAAAAAATGTGGTTGGCTATAAACATATTAGCCATCGATCAAGGCCTGATACTTCATTCTAGGGGCTTATATAAGTACCTCTGCCTTTCCTTCTCCCCGTCTATCTCACTGATAATTGGTTTCTAATGCAGGGAGTTTGAAGGGTTTTTGTTGTGTTTCCTATATATTTAGTTCACGCAATTCTAGACGCTCAGGATGTAAGATAATTTACTACTCCACTGATACTAACACTAAACCTCTGGTGGTGAGCAAGGAGAATTTTGCAGACAATAACACAGAGAGATAGATCCGGATAGATGGGATAGATGATAGATAATAGGGAGGGAGGGAGATAAGGAGGTAGGTAGCAGCAGGGCGTCCAGCAGGGCGTCCTTTGTGGGTCTGCACGTGTGCTAGGATGTAACTTCAAGGCCTCTCACTGATAACATTAATGCCTAAGGAAGAGCTGAGCTGTTTAAGTTTTCAAAAGAAACTCTCATTTCTGGAAAGGGAGCTTGTGAAAAGTAAGGTCAAAGAAATCAGAAACAAAACCATTCAGTTCTATTATTTTGCATTAGAATAACATGTTGTACTGTGTCGTGTAAATGTTTTTGCTTTTCTTTTTTTTTTTTAACACATGTGTAAAAGCCCAAAGGATGCGTTTACAAAATATCAGCAACACGAGTCAAGCTATTTTAAATCTATCGGTTATGGACGGAGGTCAGAAAACGGTATGCTATTGGGTCTGCTGGATGAAAGAAAGCTAAGCCAGAAAACTGAGTAAAGTCTTCCTGAAATTCTTCACAAGTATGACAGGCCGCCATAAAAACTCTCCCTTGTATTGTGGTCTCAATCAATGAGAAAAAAATTAGGTAAAGCCACTTACGTTCTGATAGAAAAGTGATAGGTGGTCTCTGGGAAAGTAGGTTTCCATAAAGCAGTAGGTGAGAAAGACCAGGTTGCAGGTTAAAGCCAACTGGAAGGCAGAGTTGTAGGAATCTGTGAGGGTTTCTCGCCCTCGTCATTAAAAGATCTTAAAATCGTATTTCTCTTCTGGTAGTAGAGAGCTATTGGGAAACTGGAGATTCAGGTCGATATTTTTTTTTGGAACAAAGACTCTGTACTAACTACCGCCACAGAAAAGATGGTGAAGTAATTGCTGTGTGATGATAATTCAGGTGAAATCATTTAATGGCCCCCTTCTAGTTTTTAAGTGACAAGGAGCAGCGTTGAAAAACTTATGCTTATATTTGTTATAAATCATCCAATCTTCACTAATTGCCTCAAAAAAGAGATTATGTATGGAAAATAAAGTGCCTTCTCTGTAGACGGGGCAGTGGGGCTTAACCCTTTTCTGAGACAGAGATTCTTTGGTGAACTGAAAAAACCCTGGTCATTTACAAAAAAAAATCTCTCTCTCTCACACACACACACACGCATGCACACGCACACACCTGCATATCATTTCACAAAATGTATAGGTCTCCTGCAGGCTCTCTATGGGTGACAACTCATCTGGTTATTAAAGTCATTTTAAAACTATTCTAGGCTATGGCCATGCCACCTTGAATACACCTGATCCCATCTGATCTCTGAAGCTAAGCAGGGTCGAGCCTGCCCCCCCCTTGGATGGGAGACCACTTAGAAAGACCAGGTGCTAGGTGGTTCAAAAAAAAAAAAAAAAACTTCTAAGGGGGTTCTGGAACAGGAGGAGGGGAAAGGCTAAGGAGGTGGGGAGGAAGAAAGCCCCCCCCCTCCGCTATCTCTTCAGGTGGGGTGCCTACATGTTAATCTGACTTTCAGGTCACATTATTATTTACTGATGGGCCAGCCATGAGCATGCTCTTAGACCTTTGCCTAGAGTTGGCATTAGCAATGAACAAAGCAAAAGCAAGTCACCCTATAAGGACCGTACAATATAGTACAGTACAAACTCAAATCATGAATCTGCATGAGCCCTTTCACGGTCATTGCTAGGCTAGAAAGACCAAGGACTGACCTCCCTACTCCCTCAACTGCCATCAAGGATGAATCTAACTCTTAACTTTATAATTTTATTAAATACAGTGTGGTTGCAGGTCAACAAAGTTAGCATATTATTCATTTATACAAAAAAAATTAACTTTAAAACTTACACCTTTCTACCCACACACCCATCTCCACCCCAAACCAAGGAGGTATAGGTCAAAATACAAAACATGTCCGTATTGTTTTAATATTGAGAAAAAGAAAAAAAAAAGTTATCCATTCTTAAATACAACACAAAATTATTCTCCTCTTTCTTAGTTTCTCGGTGTCTTAGTCCTGTCTGGACTGGTCTAACAAAATACCGCAGACTAGGGGGCTTATAAGCAACAAAAATTTGTTTCTTACAGTTCTAGAGGTTTGGAAGTCCAAGGTCAAGGCACCAGCATCGGTGTCTGCTGAGAGCCGGCTTCCTAGAGTCAGACACCAGAGTTCAAACCCTGATTCCCCCAGTTTCAGCTGTGGGAACCTGGGCTAGTCAGCTCTCTGTGCCTGGGTTTCCTCTTCTATAAAAGACATAATAATATCTGCCTCATACAGCTCTTAAGAAGATCAGATAAATTAATCCATGTAAAGTTCTTAGAACCATAACTAGCCACATCTCAAAAAACACTCGCTAGATGAGCTATGATTATAATAAAAGGATATAAAGAAAGAGATCTATCCCTTGGAGGAACTTATGATACAGTGAGAAAAACAAATCATAAATGAAGTAAATTATCTGGGAGTGAGCATTAATGTGCATAAGAATAAATATATAACTTCCAACATAAAAATTCAGGAAACGGAGATTTATAGGAGCAATGCTAGTAGCCTTGGATTGAGGAGTCAATCACAAAAGAAGCAAAGAGTTCAAATGCCACATTTTCTTTTTCATAGAAAGAATAAATCTCATAAGAAAAGGAATTTGCATCGTTAAGGATGGTGACAACTAGAACACAGAGCTAAGCAGAGACTAGTACTGATACTAGGAAGGTTCCCTACTCCACCACCACGCCAAAAAAAAAAAATCTGTTTGCTCTCATAATTAAGAGGAGAGACCAGACTAGAAGCAGTGTGTCTGTCTTGTTCATCGCTGTGACCCACACTTGCTCCCTCACCCCGCCCCCGCCTCAGGAAATAATCATTTATTTCTCTGAAGGCTCAGTATTCCAGTTTGCTTCTCTAAGAGACCTTAGTGTATTTAAATTCCTTATTATGAATGTGTAGAGGCTGGGCTTACGAAATATTTTTGCAAAACTGCTCAGTTATTTAAAATTATTATAGTCCCTTTAAAAATGATCATACTTTAAAAAAAGTTGATCATACTTTATAACTTTCATTGTGTCACATACTAGAACTTCCTCTCTAGGAATCTTGAGTTGCTAGTGGTTTACATAGGTTTTTGAAGTGTCTTGTTGTTGGTAGAGCTATTTGTTGTTTTTTTGATTTTTTTTTTTAAATGGTAAAATAAAACGTAAGTATGCACAAGAGTAATGCATAATGCCAAATATGCTTTTTATTCCTTAAGGATGGCAAGAGAGATTCGCTATTTTTTTCTTTATTTATCACACTATTAAAACAATCCCGTAGCCACCATCAGTGCTGAATTCTACCTGCAAGTGATTTATTAAGCCTAAAAGCTTGACTTCCCCTTCGATTTCTCTTTCTCAACTGAGAAGACAGAAGAATTTTGCCGACGTACCGAGTGCTGGGCTAGCTGTGATTGGGAAGATGGAAAATCATTTTCAAAACCTACGAGCACTTAAAAGTGAAAGGCTTAAATAATCATTTCTGTCATTCAATCTCCTATTTCCGCTTTTACCCTTCTTTTGGGGAGTAGGGGCAGGAAGAAGGTTGTATATTTGTTTGGTTCCTCAATATTGTGGTTATAATTCTCTTTTACTACTTAAAAAAACTGCTGTACTCTGAAGCTTCTGGTCAGGGTTTTTTGGTTGGTTTTTTTTTTTTTTTTTTTTTGGCCCCTAGACTTCAAAATTTTGGGGCAAGGGGTTTTTCCCAACCCGCTTTCACAA
>KE780358.1:2535-25385 GCA_000465285.1 Eidolon helvum | reverse complement strand
CCCCATGGGTCCCCCCACCAAGTTTCCTGATTTGAAAACATAACACTCTGGTGGGTTGGTTTTGGTTATTTTCAAAGACAATTCTGGTTCCCACTAAGATCTGGATGGGGAAATAAGATATCCAAACAGATACCTCCAGGTTCAGGATGTTCCAACCTGCCCTCCCAGAGGTATGTCACCGCCCCACGCCCCAAGGTCCGTGCACATCTTAGAATAAGTGCTCGATGAATCCAAACGCACGATGACGAAATAATTTTATTTACACTGGTGCATTACAGTTTGCAAAGTGCTCTCCACCCATTTCTTGATCCTTTGCGCCTCCAGCCTGGGGAGGCAGGAAACGTGGTCACTCCCCGCGCCCCGCCATCACCCATTTTACCGTGGAGGCCGCAAGACTCGGAAGGGTGTTTACGGGGGCGCACTGTGAGGTTCAGCTCCTGGCGCCCCCAGGCCTTCACATGGCATCCTTATCCCCACCCATCCCAGCGACCTGTAAATTCTCTCCCGGAACTGAAGCCAGAAATGGAGGGAGAGATTGCTTAGAGGTCGCAGGGGCTTCCCGCCGGCAGACAGTCCACCTCCCTCCTGGCAGCCGGCTTCACCGTCCCCTGTTTGGGAGAACTGAAGGGAGAGGAGGGTCCGGGAGGGGTTGCTCGGGAGTTGGGCGCAGAGTCCGAGGCGAAGGAGGGCAAGGTGAGGAAAGGCTTCCTCCAGACTGGCTTGACCTCACCACGCCTCGCTGACACCGCAGAGCCTGGGGGCTTCTTGACTTGGGCCAGGCCTCGCCCGAGAGCCCCGCAGGCAGCTTTCGGGCCCCCACCTAGCGCAGAGCCGTTTTCTGGAGAGCAGACGGCGAAACTCCCTCCGCCCCCTTTAACGCGATCCCTTTAAAATCCCGAAGCTGCAGAACTGCGGGCAACTCCTCCTGGGAAATGTAGTCCACCCGCGGAAGCTGAGCACCGCACTGCGCCCCCCGCCCAGGACCCTCGCGAGCCTGGGAAACTGGACATTGTTCGTCCAGTGGCGCGGAGAGTGACCCAGGCTTCCTTGCTGTTTTTTCACCTGTAAGAAGTGGGTTGTACCTACCTGTGGGGTTAGTGTGAGGGTGAAAGGAAATCCTATATGGAAAAGTGTAAATCGCATTAGAAGGCCAGGGGTCATGTTTTATTAATGTGCGTGTGTGCACGTGCCAGCATTTATTGAACCCTTGATACATAACATCTTCATTGT
Organism: Eidolon helvum; assembly: GCA_000465285.1. Taxonomy (NCBI): domain Eukaryota; kingdom Metazoa; phylum Chordata; class Mammalia; order Chiroptera; family Pteropodidae; genus Eidolon; species Eidolon helvum. The sequence continues at coordinate 24,155 of KE780358.1, read as the reverse complement.
TCAGAGAGGAAGTCTAGAATGGCTAAAGGACTTGTCCAAGGTGGTCAGCCTGAAGGAGGGCAACTGCTGACAGACACCAAGCAATGACTTTCCCACTGCACATATTTACTGTTTTATAGTTCTAGATGTCAGTAGTCTAAAATGGGTCTCACTGGGCTAAAATCAAGGAGTTGGACAGGTGAGCATTCGTTCTGTGTTTTTTTTTTCTTTTCTTTTCTTTTTCCAACTTCCAGAGGCATTCTGCTTTCCTTGGCTTGTGGGCCCTTCTGTTGTAAAAGCCAGCAACAATCTATTGAGTCTTTTTCATATCTCTGGTTCTGACTCTTCTACCTCCCTCTTCCTCCATTTAAGGACCTCTAAGATTCCACTGGGCCCATCCGGATAATCAGGATAATCTCCCATCTCCAGGTTAGCTGATGAGCAACCTTAATTCCCCCTTACCATGTGACACATAACATAGTCACAGGTTTCATCAGGACATGAACATCATTGGGGAGTCGTTATTCTGCCTCCCAAACGCAGCTACCCATATGCATAACTAGGGGATACGAGCAATGTCCCTTCGCACCCACTGTTGGCACCAAGCGAAACCCAGCTTCCATCCAGGTCTGAGAAATCCCTCCTTGGGCAGGGAGCTAGAGGCAGCATGGGTACCTCTCAGTCACTTTGCAGCAGTGTGACTGGTAAGGAAGGAGGGGACATTGTAAAAACCCTTTGGCTGGACTCTGTTAGAGCCCTCATATCCCTAAATGTCCATCGCTTTTCAATTTAAAGAGTCTAAGTGATATCTAGCCTGGTCGGGTTGAGGGGCCACTCCTGTTTCTGGCAGGTCCCCAGAGAAAGAATAACCACAGAACCTCGTTGAGAGGAGGGGACCCAGCCCTCCAGGGCATAACAGCCAACCCTCCTGAGGGGACTACGTTTGCTGGCCCCTCCTCCTCCACCCCCCACCCTTCCATCTCCAGGTCTTGATCCCTTTCTTTCTGGAGCCCCCACTCTCCCATCTGCCTCGTCTGCCTCACAGAGTGTGAGCCTTGACTCCAACTGTACAAGTCAAAGCCCTTCAGAAGAGGAGGAGGCCCAGGTGGGCACCCTCACCATCCAGGTGCTTGGCCTCCTGGGCCTCGGAGTCCAGTGGGAACGACAGCATTGATATCATTGAAAATTGTGACTGGTTCAAGCTCCAACAAGGAAAATAACAGGGGTCTGCGAGAGGAGGTGACAGGAGGGCTTAGAGCAGGTGCCAGGCAAGGCCATGTGGCTAGATGGGAACAGCGAAAGGGGGTGCAATGTGAGATGCCATCAGAGAGGTGAACTGGCCTGACACATGGGGATTTTAGTCATGGCCAGGGGTGCGGATTTCGTTCTAAGTGCACTGAAAAGCCACTACAGAACTTTAAGCTCAAAATGTTGTTCCTTTAAAAGATTAATCCAGTTATTTTAAAATAAAATTTAATTATGACAAATTTCATTCATACTAGAGAGTATGCAACATATTTACGATTCTAAAACTAAGATAAAAAACAACTGTGTTCCCACCACCGAAGTTAAACCTAAACACCACCAATGAATGCCTTCAAAGCCCACTGTGTGCCCTCCCTGATCAAGTCCCCAGGACCTCCATCCTCAAATTATATAAACAATGCTCTTGTTTTTCTTTATAATTTCCCCATAGATGGACTTATCCCCATGCACTTAGCTTTGCCTGGTTTTGGACCACATACAAATGGAGTCATATTGTGGGGTTTTTATTTTTTGTTACTTGCTTCTTTTACTCAGTGTTATATTTTTGAGAGTCACCCGCATTGGTGCAAGTAGCTGAGGCTCATTTGTTTTCGCTGCTGTGGTCAGAGCACATGCTGATTTTGTAGGGCCTAAAGTTTCTACAATTTGGGGGGTCCTTTTTAAAAATACATAAAATTTAATAGAATATTAGGTAAAAAGTGAATTTATATTTAGAATGAGAAAAGAACTCACAACAAAGTATAGATGTTTTAAAAAGCTGATAAGTCTCACAAGCCTCACAAAATCCAGAAATATATTATTTTTACTAATTATCTAATCCACATTGCTAGGATCCCTCTCAGAGCCTTGCAAGGGACTTGGGGATTCTCTCAAGGCCTTGCCAGGGTTTTGGGCAATGGAGGGACCCTAAGACTTCAGTAAGGTCAACTTCGCAGTGTATCCATCTCAGAATGTGGTACAGTCCACTATAGGAAGAGGCCACAGTTTGCCTCTGTCTACTTATGATAGAATGGTTCCCAAACATGTCCATGTCTTAATTCCTGGAGCCTGTGAATATGTTCTGTTACATGGCAAGGAAGAATTAAGGTTGCAGATGTAATTAAGTTTGCTGATCTTGAGATGGGAGATTATCTTGGATTATCCAGGTGGCCCAGTGTAATCGTAAAGGTCCTTAAATGGGGGAAGAGGGAGATGGGAGGATTAGAACCAGAGAGATGGCATCATGAAAGAGACTTGCTCCACCATTTCTGGCTTTTAAGGTGGAAAAAGCCCACAATCCAAGGAATTCTGGTTGCCTCTGGAAGCTGGAAAAGGCAAAAAAAAAAAACAAACAAAAAACTTCTCCTTAAGCCTCCAGGAGGAACATACACTTGCCGACACCTTAATTTTGGTCCAGTGAGACTCATTTTGAACTACTGACCTCCAGCACTGGGAGGTAATAAATTTGTGTTGTAAGCCACTGAATTTGGGACAACTTGTTACAGCAGCCTCAGGAAACTAATATACTAACTACTGTATGGCTATATATTTGGGTTGTTTCCAGTTTCTTACTTTCCAGTGTTGCTGTGAATTTTCTACTGCAGGAGTCCTGGTGCAGACAGGAAGAAGCTGCAATATGCATGGCTTCAGCTTTGCCAGGTTGTGCCTTTGCTTTTTACAGGCTATGGTGTGAATGATGGATTAGGAACAGGCAGAACCAGGATGGTGAGACTAGTAAGGGCCATCTCAGCCATGCTGGTACTGAACTAAAGCTGTGGCAGTGGAGGTGGAAAGAAGGAGCAGATGTGAGAAATATTTAGGAGGACAAGTCCACAGGACTTGCCAAAGGGTTTATTGTTGGGGGTTAGGGAGAAATTAGAAAGACTCCCAGGTTCCTGGAGCAGAAGCAAGGATAGGGTGGGTCTAGACGTAGTGATGTCCAGGGAGTCTGACACCAGGCCCTTCCTCAGTGGGCCTTCTACTTTCCTGCCCTAACTGACCACTTTCCTTTTACAGCCTCCTACTAGGGAAGCTGACCTCTCACCTGCTTCTCCCAAGTTAGGAAACTGGTTGCAACCCCACATGGATTGAAAGTCAAATGATGAACAAACACACACTCCTGGGACAAAGGAATGAAAATGCAGGTGACACCTTCGCAGTTAAACTTTAACCAATCTAATCAAACTAACCATTAACTTGTTAACTCGCTTCCTAAGATTTAAAGCAATGGAAGACATCACCAAGGCACAGGAGAGGAGGCAACCTGTGCAGACATGTGAAATGTCTCTGGTATGCTGAGAAAAGCAAGCTGAGAAAAACATGTGTGGAGGATCTCATTTTTCTAAAATAGGGAAATTCAAAAGCTCCCTCCAGGTATATAATAATAGTTCGCATTTATTGAGAGCAGTTACTATGTGCTTGTCACTGTGCTAGGTGTGGACAGAGCCAGGGGCGGGGCATTGTGACAGGGCAGACGTTATGTGTGGCTTGGGCTGGAAGTCCTGCCAGACCTACCCATTCTGGCATCATGCCCACCTCAGGCAGCAAGGCCTGAGCTCATGTGTGACAGAAGGGACTATAAACTTGGGTCTCATGGGCAGGCAGGCCTGGCTGTTGTGGAAGTGAGACTGGCCTCCTTTGGATGAAGTAAGCCCCTGTGATTCTCAGACTATTCTAGAAGAGACCTCAAGAGGGAGATGCTGGGCTTTAGCAATGAATGCATGAGGGTGCATGAGAGATTGGTTAAAAAAACAACCACACAGCACTGTGACCGGGTTGTTCTTCAAGCTGGGCAAATGGGCCGTAAATGTGTGTGTGGGTCCACTCCAGTTATTACTCGTGGTTTTCTGTGAGAAGTGGAATTGGGTCATGCATGGCTTTTATTTTTTACTTTATTCACTAGAAGTGTTTTAATTTTATATACTAGTATAATTTTAGTATACACTAGTTTTCATTTATACACTGGTGTTGTTTTAACTTTATAAATAATAAGTATGTATTAATTTTGTAATAAAGGGAGAACCTTCATAATGCCCAAAAGATACATATGATGAAAAGGTAAAAAATAATATAGAAAAAAATCCTTCAGAGTAAATATGATAGTGCTAAATATCTTTAGCATATAGAATACTGTTACAAACCCTTAAGAGAAAAATAGTAACACACCAGTGGGCGAAAGTACATAAACAGATCATTTATAGACAAGTAAATAAATACCAGTAGCCACTTTAGTTTCAGAAGTAAGCAAAGCTGTGCAGCTTGAAACAAGAGCAATGTCATGTTTGTCATCTTTCACGTTCACTAAGGTTTACAGAAGTGAGAATAGTGCTGGGAGTGAGCCAAGCACTCTTGTACTGCTCAAAAAGTACACAGGACGTGAGATTGACATGTTTGGATAATTTGCCGCTAGGAATCGAGAGCCTTAAACTTTTCAAACTCAACCTGATCAAATCATGAGAAGAACCGGACAAACTCAAACTGCGGGACATTTTGCAAGATGACTGGCATGGACCCTCCAAAAATGTTAGTCATGAAACACAACAAAAGACAGGAGATGTGTTCCAGGGGAAAGGAGATGAAACAGACTGGCCAACTAAATGCAATACGTGATCTTTGATTGGACCTTGGATTTAAAAAAGACATTGAAACAATTGAGGAAATTCGAATGTGGATTGTATATTAGATAATACTGTACCTATGTTCCATTTCCTGAATGTGTTCATTGATCATGTCAGTGACTGTCCTTTTACTTAAAAGATGGACACCAGAGGATTGAGAGTGTCATGATGTCTGCAACTCAGATCACATGGCAAAGCGTATATATTCAGACAGAGATACAGATTAATAGATCTATGTATATGTAGATATAGATGTCAATAGATAGCACAAGAGAGAAAACAAAGGTGGCAAAATGGCAGCAATTAGTGAGCCTGGGCAAAGGATGTGTGGGTATTTACTCTTGCAACTCATCCATAGATTTGAAATGTACAGAATTAATTGGAGGAAAAGTATTCAAGGCCAATTGAGTCCAGAGGCAAAGCCCATTCTCAGCCCTACATCTGAGTGAGAGAGGCAGGGTGCATCAACCTGATGAGGCTGACCCTGGCTCTGGTCCCAAACACCACTGCTCCTGCTCTTCCTGTCCTTAGAGCCTCAACTTCAGCACCTCTAGGCTAGAGACCCTTTACAGGCCTATCTGGGGGCTCATACCACAAGTCGCCTCCCACCTGGCCCTCCTCCAGATCCCTGAGCCAGTCATCTCTCCATTCAACCTCTCATCCCATATCCAACCCAGGATGAAGCCAAACCCCACCTTGGTCCTAGACTTAGCACTCATATCTCCTTGACTGTGTCAAGGAGACTGGGTCCCAGTTCTGGCTCTGCCTGTGGACTTGCCTGAGTCTCCTCCCCACTGCCACACACATCTCTGGGACCATTTCCTCCCTATAGATGCCCATCCATCATCTTGAACACTCGGAGTCTGTGTCTTCACGCGGGCTCTGTTTCTCTCCCAGCCATGGTTACCTGTTGAACAAGCAGCCACAGCCAGGAAGGTCATGGAAGACCCCGGAGGTGGGGGACTCCCAGGAGAGGTCCCAGAGCACCGCAGCCTAAATCCAAGGCCCTGTTTCTGCTGCTCAGAGCAGGCCCTGCTGTCTAAGCCCAAGGCACAGGGAGGGGCTATTTTTGTTTTTTGTTTTTCAAAAAAGCAGTAACACCCAACGTCAGCACCAGCTGTTTTCCTAACCTTGGGACTTGTGCTCTGCTCTCAAAGCTATCAGCTGAGCTTGAAGCTTGGGGCCCCTCAGGCAGCAAGAGCCCTCCTGGAGAAGAAGATAAGGAGGGGTCCCTGGTTGGGGGGACTAGGGCATCCTGGGAGCAACACACAACACAAATGATGTGTTTACACACAATAAGACCAGAGGTCTCAGGAAAAGATGGCCAAGCACACAGGTCACCATGGCCCCTTCCCTCTGATAGACCTAAACCAGCTGCCTCCCCCAACACTTTTGTGGGCTCCAGGCAGTCCACTTCCTGTCTTCCCAGGGGAAGGAGCCATGGCCTCCCAAGCCCCAGCTTTTGGGAATGAACATCAAAGACTTCTAGAATCAAAGAATTCAGAATAATCAAGTTATGAAAGCTGAGAATTCTGTACTCACTTATGTTAGAATTCTCAGGTTAGAATTATAAAATATAAAACATCAGAATCACAATCTCTTATAGCTGGAAAGTGGTTAGGCAGATAGGCAAATACTATTTTTCTACTCCATGCACCATACTTTAAAATGCACTAACTGGTACCCTGACAAGCACTAGCAGCCAAAGGGCCCTGGAGCTCAGGCTGGGAAGCCTGGGATGGCAAGGAGGTCCATAACTCAGGCCTGGCTGCTACGTGTCAAGGGCCATGCCCAACTGGGGCCCGACTGCATCATTTCCTACAGGTGTTCAAAGCATGCTTTGGTGTTGGCTGAGAGCAAAGTGCTGCTCCCGGAGAGGGGTGGGATAAACTCTGGGATATCATGGCTGATTCAGAAAGGTCTAAGGCTCTTTTCCTATGGACAATGAAGATGTTTAAACACAACTTAGGAGGTAATGCGGATAGGAGAAGCACCCAAATCTGGGTAGTTTGCTAACCCTCTCTAGCCCCATGAGTTCTCTCCTATAAACTCAGGCTTTGGCTGGACCTCATCAACTCAGTAGAAGTCCACAATGTCTAGCATAGTGGCCAGGTCCAAGCACCAGATCTAAGCAACCATAGATCTATGTCATCTGGGTTCAAATCCCAGGCCTACTTACAGGTATGAGCCTCTTGGCAAGTGACCTTTCTGTGCCTCAATTTCCTCCCCTGTAAACTGGAGATAATAATGGCACATACCTGGTAGAATTTTCTTGAATACTAAATGTGTCTGTATGTATATATATGTACATATATAGGGGGGCACATACATATGTATATATATGTAATATAATAAATTATATATATCATATTGAGAAAGAGAGCGAGCCTGACACATAATCAATATAATTTAAGCATTAGCTATTATCATCACTGTTGCTATTTCAGACACCTGGACAGAAATGATGTGTTTATCCACAATAAGATGGCAGAGACTCACAGTGTGTTAAGCATCTTTACTTTTGGCCAAGATTTGTCAGTTCAATGTGGGAACAGTGGATTTTCTCCTGCTGATCCACAGCTTTGACAAGTAGTTCCATATGGCTTTACTTAATTTTTTTTAAATGAAGGAATCTCTTATTTCTGAATGTATTTTGTTTGAGAGACCAAACCTTTTCAACACGGAAAGGACCCACTTATAGGAGGAGTCTAGCCTAAGGAAATAACCAGAAATTCACACAAATATTTGTGTACGAGGATGTTTACTGCAGTATTATTTTTAAGCTTAGAAAAAGTGGGAAAAAACTTACATGTGAAATGGAGAGGGCCCAGTGGAATACATCTGGGTCTTATGAAGCCAATAAGAATAACAGAGCTCTCCAATTTGTTAGCAAGGAGAGATGTTGATATGTAAAGAGGTGAAAAGGTTATATTTCAACAGGGTAGTTTTTAGCATTTTGAAGTTTTTAAGGAGCCGAAGCGTAGTGTGATCCCATAAAAAGTACATAAATTTTACATTAAAAGAAACATATAAGTATGTGTAATTATGTGTTTACAAAGGATTACAAAAGTCTGACAGGATAGTCAAAAAATGAATCAAATTTAGCTCTAGGTGGTTGGCTTATTGATGATTCTTTTTTCTTTTATCTCATCTACTTTTTCTCACTTTCAAAAATTAACATACCTCCCTCATATAGTAAATAACAATTTTTTAAACTTAAGAGGGGATGTAATTAATAATAATGGCCAAAAAGCTGGTTCCTGTTATACTCAGAAAACTCCAGGTCCTTTGGTGGCTGAGTCTTATCCCAGTTCCCCAAGACTTCTGCTGAATCAGGTGACTCCCATCTCTCTCCTCTCAGATGTGGTTTTCTGAGGGTCCCTGCTGGGCCTAGCACTGTGCTAAGCGCCCTGTGTTCACGATATCATTGCATCTCCATGACTTTCCTTTGAGGCAGGGATGATTATTCCCATTTTATAGGTGAGGAAGCAGAGGCTCAGAGAAGATAAGGGGTCAGTTCAAGGTCACACCAGTGAACGATGCCAGAGCCAGAACCAAACCATGTCAGACTCTAAAGCACATTCCCTTAACCATTATGTGGCCATCTCATTCGTACTCTGAGCTCCGCCAGCCTCTCTCTGTAGAGGCTGGGGTACAACTTGAGTCCTTCTTTCTTCAAGTATGGTTTACGTGTCTTCAGACTGAAAAGGAATTTCTGAAAGCTCTCTGAATCTTAGACAGCTGAGTTAGCAAACACTGATAATGGTGGAGCCACTATCCGTATCCCTTGGAGCACAATGATATAGCCTCTGATGTTTGGCTCAGGCATATGGCCACCCAAAATGGAGACTGCATTTCCCGGAAACCAGGAGTGGCCATGTTACCAAGTTCTGGCCAAAGAAATATGTGGAAGTGTTGTGCTAGAGCTTCCTTAAGAAAAGCTGGCATAGGCTCTTTGTCTCGCCTTCATTTCACTTCTCCTACCTGCTGGCTGGGATGAAGATGCATTGACAGGAGTTGAGCAGCCATCTTGGACCATGTGGTGCATTTGTGAATGGAAGCTGTGCATGATGGAGTCTAGATCCTAGACATAAAAATGTAAGGAATCTGGCTCTCAGATGCTGGGACTCAGCCTGGGATCCCTTCCTTCAGGCTTTTCCAGATAAGATAAATAAACATCTTACTTGTTTAAGCTATTGGTAATGCCACTTATAGCCAACTATATCCTAACTAATTCACTCACTGATGATCACTCTTTGCCAGAATCTGGTGCTGGGAACAAAGACAAATCAGACATGAACCCTATCTTCATGAAACTCCCATCTCAGAGGGGACATGAAAGTGAGATTGACAATCTCAAAGCAACTCTATTTTCAATTTTATACAATAGGCAGTTAACACCGTCAACTGTCAGTGTTAACACAGTCAGTTAACTCTCGCTAGGCCTCCTAGTCGATAGCTGGCACTGTGCTGAGTGAAGGGACACTGTTGCAGCTGGCCCTCAAGGGGCTCCCAGGCTAAGAACACGCAATGATCCTGGCACCTTCTCTCCATCCAGAGCAGCTGGCCTCTGATCCAGTGGCTCTAGAATAAAAAATGTCAGTTAAACAGTGTTCTCAGTACTCTACAGGAACTGCCTTATGTAACCCTCACATCCGTATCAGGTGGGTACTGTTATCCTCAGGTTAGGGGAAGGGAACTGAGGCACAGAGAGGTTAAGTGACTTGCCTGGGGTCACACAGGTAGTCAGCAGTTTCTCAGCAGTGTGCACTCCTGACCTCCAGGCTGCCATGCCCCGCATGCTCAGCCTGGCTTGCGAATACCTAGAGCATATATGGGCATGTGTGTGGGCTGTATGTGTGAGTGGGGGAGTGTGTGCAGCATGGAGCAGGTGTGGACACAGGTGTTTATGACCGTGTGCATCTACAACTGTTTATGTGACATGTCTACAGGGGTGTCCAGCCTGCTGCTCCTGCCTGGAGCGTCCTTCCTCCCCTCCATCTCCCGATTATGTCTACTTATCTTTGAAGACTTGGCGTCACCTCCGCCTGCAGCCTGCCCTGGCTCCTGCAACAGGGTCAGTTGTGTCATCAGTCTTCCCTGGTGTTATTCCCTGGGGGGAAGGGGTGGGTAAGGACGTGTCCCTTCACATCTGTGTGTGTCATCCGGTGCCTGGAACAGGCCCGACTTGGACATTAACAGTCTTGATAATGCCCGACTTGGACATTAACAGTCTTGGCAGGCACGTGACAGGAGCAGCACCCTTGTGACCTCGCTTCAGTCCCAAGCACTAATCCCATCTCAGGTGAGGAAGAAATAGGTCTCAGAAGGTAATGGACTGGGGCAGGTACACAGCAGAATCAGAAAGTGAACCCCGAGCTTAGATCCAGCTGTGTTGTCCCCATACCATGCTCCCTTTGGGGCTGCCTCATTATTTTTTAAACTTTTATTTATATTAGAATAGAGATCACATGCAGCTGGGAAACATTCAGAAGGTATAAAAGTGTATAATGTAGAAATAAGTGTCCCTCCACGCATGCCCCCAGCCTTCCCACCCCCTGCCTGAGGCAACCGCTGTTTCCGGTTCTTACTTGTCTCAGCCCCCTTCACACTGGGTTTTCTCACTCTGAGTGTGTGTGTGTATGCATATGTGTTTGTACGTGTGCAAATCCTTTCAGAGAGGTTCTAAGCACATATACACACATACGTCAGTCTGTACCTGCCATATTTTTTTTCTTCTGCACAAATAGTGCCAAGTCCCACACCTGGTTCTGCACCTTGCTTTGTTTACCTCACAGTACATCTTGTCACTCTCTCTGCATCAGCACACAGAGAACTCCCTCACTGTATAATAACTGCTTGGCACCCATGGTGGTAAGTTTATTTAAACACTTCCTACTTCCAGTGCTGTGATGAATGCCCTTGTACAGACACAGTCTTTGGTTAAATGAATGGGTCAATGAATGAATAGGGAAGAGGTGAGAGAATGCATGAGGCTGGGCCCTGGGTTATGGGGAGACCTTAGGTGTGGGGCCAGAGACACCCACAAATCTGTCTTCCTGAGGAAACAGGGGAATGTGAGCATCTGCTGGAGTCCAGAGGGTCACAGCTGGCCAGCTCCACGAGCAGGTGTCTCATCAGCTGCCCCTCGGCTCCTCCTCCTCCATGCGGTCAGGTCACATGGCTGGCGAAGTGTGTCCACCATTAGTCACCTTTCAGACTGGCCCAGCCAGTGCCGCCAGCTGCCCTACTTCTGAGGCCAGGGAGATGCTTTACCTAAGATCACAGGGCCAGTCGGTGGCCGAGCCAGGGCCAAGTGACCATCTTTGGGATGCAGGCCCCTCCCCTGCTCTGATAGGGGAGATGGAGACACAGAGATGGCCGGGGGCCTCATTGAGCCATGGCCTCGAGGAGCTGCAAGGGAGCTTGGAGAGGGTGCTTGACTGGGTCTAGGGTGGCCGGGGCTAGGGAGGGTTTGGTCTGGGAGTCCAGGGAGTAGAGACAGAGGGCTATGCAGGGAGCAAGTGGAGGAGCTTTGGGAAGGCAGTGTGGTTGGCTCCCCCTATGGGGTGAGTCTGGAGCTGCATGATGGTGAAGGGGTGAGGGCTAGCCAATGATGCGGGCACCCCTGGAACACCCTCCTGCCCTTTCTAGGTGCCTCCAGCCTTCCTGGCCCCCTTGGAGCTCTTGTTCTGCTTTGCTAGGGAAACTGAGGCAGGAGTGTGGAGGTGGCTCATCCAACTCAGCCTCGCAGAGGTACATCCAGAGACCTCCCCCACACCTACAGCTCAAGTGAGGACCCAAAGCCCTGGTCTCCAGGTGGTCTCCAATGAGAGGACCTGGGTCAGCTCAGGAAGCCACCGATGTTGTGAGATCCACAGACCTGGACTCTAGCTTTGTGACCAGGTGACTTCGTTGCTCTTGAGTCCCAGCCTCTTCACCTATAAAGTGGGGATAATTTGCACCTTCCTCACAGCTGTTCTGGGGTTTAAAGAAGGTAATGAATGTGAATGCTTATTGCAGAGCTTGGCACACTGTAAGTGCTCACAAAAGGTAGATATTATTACTGTTAGGACAGGTGGCCTGAGTAAAGAGAAGATTTGGGCTTTGGAGCCAGATGTGCCAAGATGTGTCACTAAATTATTGACCTTGGTGAGTCATGTCTCCTCTCTGAGCCTCAGTTTCTTCCTCTGTAAATGGGGACAGCAATGGGCACTTCAAAGGGTGATTGCGAGCGTTAATAGGGATGGTGTCTATAAAGTCTGTTCATGGCAGAAGCTCAAAGTAAGCTCCTTCCTCCCTGGGCCTCAGAGCCCACAGGGCCCTCATAAAATCCAAATGGAATGCTGGAATGACAGGGTTGACTCACAGTTACAGCCTGGCCCTTTCATGTACCAGAAACTGCCATTAACTCCCAGCCCTTCAGGCTGGCTGCTGAGCTTCCAAGCTGGTTTATAGGGAGACTCAGCCCTTTGCCATTTGGCATGCAGGTGGGGCTGAGGCTGTGCCAGAAGGTGCCCGGCTGGGTAGTCATTCACTTCTGGTCAGTTGGTCTGTCAGTCAATCAATCAACAAACACACATTCAGCTGAGACTCAGTGTTCTCTATGCTGGGCCTTGGGGAAACAGAAGTGAATCAGAACTCATCCCTGCCTCAGAGAATTCAAAGTCAAAGGGGCTGCATGGAAAAACATGCCAAGTGGAGGGGCTATGGAAGCCAGAGCAGTTATCTAGCTCCATACGGGGATCGCAGAGGGCTGCCAGGCGGCAGATGATGACTGATCTGAGAGTCCTGACTCTATCAGGTGAGGGGCGGGGAGTGGGCAGGTACATAAGGAGAGCAGTGAGGATGAGTGCTTGGGCACCCTGGGGAGCTGCAGGTAGCTTGGAAGCCTGGAGCCCCAGAAGCCTGAAGGGGCAGGGAGAAGGGGCTGCAGCAGCCTGAGGGGCTCATGTGCCAACACTTGGTTCTAAGGGAAGAACAGGATCAGGTTCGGGCTTCATGAAACAACTGCCAGCTTTGTTTTAGAAAGGCCATAGTGGTGGCACACAGATTAGATGGAAGGGGTAAAACCAGAGGCTGGTCACTGGGAAGAAGCTGAATGAGGCCACGGTTGTGGGGACCAGGAGAAGCAGCTGCAGCCGAGCAAGAAACGGTAGAGGGAAGAGGAGCTGGGCCGTTCCCAGTGGCCAGGTTGGACCCCTCCCAGACTGCTCGGTGCCTCCACGTGGCAGGGGTCGAGATGGTGCAAGGGGCAATGTGTTGAGCTTCCTCATAGGACATTCTTTTCAAGAGGATTTATTGCAGAACCACTCAAGGGTTTATACCTAACAGTACATCCCATCTCGAGAAAGGAAGTCTCAGGAAAAGTGACAGGTAGGAACCTGCCAAAGTGGAAGGATGGGGGCTGAACTCTTAACAGGCTGTGGAACTGGGATGTGGACCAAGTTTAACCAGATCTCCTGGGGATGCTGGAGGGCAGGGGCATCCAGCTGACTTCTGACTAATACTAATAAAATCATAGCTCCTGTATTCTGGGCCCTGTGCCATGCATTTGACTTCCGTAATTTAATTTAATCCTTATAACCACCCCATAACAATAACCACCACAATAACAGGCAACACTTGTACTGTACTTACTGGGTGCCAGGCATTCTTCTCAGCCATTTACATGTATTAGCTCATTTCTGCTCTTCCAACACTTCTGCAAGGTATGCACTACTATCACCGTTTTACAGAGGAGGAAACCGAGGCACAGAAAAGCTATATAACTTGCCCAAGTTTGCAGAGCTAGCTGCCCTACTTCTGAGGCCAGGCTGTCTGCCCCTGAGCTTACTCCTACCTCGTCTGCCACCCAGAGCATCTGTGCAGGGTAAGTGAGGGACATGCAGCCTTGGAGCAGGGGCAGGGGTGTAAACAAGGGCATTGAAGAGAGGGAGGGATATGGGTGGGAGGATAGGGGTCTACACTATTAGTGCTTTGAGGTGGAGATATTGTGGGGTGACATTGTCCCCTATCTGCCCAGAGGCGCTGCAAGTCCCTGGGGCTGAGAGGCTTGGGTGGTCCTGGAGCCCCTGAATGGGGTGGGGCTGGAGCTCCAGGCCTCAGAAAAGGGAGAAGGAATAAAATCTGACCCATTGGTGACAAGGAAATAAGACTTCTCTGTCCTCCCCTACAACCCCCACCCTGTGGCCCAAGGAAATTCAGTAGACTCCTTGTGGGCCTCTTCTTCTAGCCCATTGGCCATTTGCTTCCTGAAGCATTTGCTCCCTCCAGCTACTGTGAACCCAGGAGGGCTGGTGGGAGGCAATGATGGTGACCACAGGCAGGGCTCTGGACTCAACCTTCTGGGCTGCCAGTGGCAGACATTCCTTCTCTGAGTGCCTCAGGGATGCTCCTTATCTTAAGAAAGAAGTCCTGAGGAGGGCGGTACCAAGCCTGGGTGATTTGATGACTCAGGGGTCCTGGTTCTTTCTTCTCAGCCATTTGTAGCATATAGATAAAGCAAGCCAGCGGCAACCTGGGGACTTCACCGACATTGTTCAAAGGCCGGGAGAGAAAAGCCACCCTTCCTTGTGACCCTGTTTAACAGCAAGGAAGACTTTCCCAGATGACCCCCTCTAGCCCTCTTGCCCCTCACCCCCAACCAAGACTTCCCCTGGCATCTCAGTGGCTGGAAATGCACCATATGCCCACGCCTAAACACACTGCTGGCAAGGGAATGGGGTCCACTGTTCCACACCCCACACGCTTGCTCCCCTGTGGGTCTTTCCCTGAACACCACAGGGATCTTCACAGGGGTATTTGCTCGTGCTGTTCCCTCACTCGGAATGCCTTTCCTGATTTTTCCATCTGGAAGAGTCATATTTCAAAGCCACCTCCAAAAGCCCTCTTTGATCTGCAGGCTGGGTTGAGGTCTCCTCCGGGTTCCCACAGCTTTCTGGGACCCAACCTGATGCGATCTATTTTAGTGGCCTTGGTGGGGACAGCACCAGTTCCTGTTCACTTCTATGCATCCATGTGCCTGAGTTTGATGGGAACAGCCGCGGAGGTGAGGCCAGCTCAAGTTGTCGTTTCATCTTCATCATCTTAGCCATAACCCTGCAGATCAGACATGGGCTAGGCCTGCAGGACCGGGCCTCTTCCCAGCCCCACCATGATCAGCACAGCCAGCTGGTCAGATGAAGCCCCGCACAGCCGGTGCCCAACCCCAACCCTGCCCAGGGCTGGACATGACTTCTAGGCACAGCCTCAATATTGGAGTGAGGCTAAAAGGCACCCATTTGATGGAGAATCAATCAAGGCTCAGAATGGACGTGGTTTGACAAGGTGAGTCAGGGGCAGTCTCCTCTCTGAGGCCTTGGCCCAGCACCCACTCCAGGGCTTCTCAGACTTCGAGGTGCACGTGAACCACTGGGGGCTATGTGCAAGTGCAGACTCTGAGTTGGTAGGTGGGGCGGGGCCTGGCCTTGGTGTTTCTAAAGAGCTCCCTGGTGGCGATGTGGTGCTGCTGGTCTGCGGACCCCACGTGGAGCCTTGTGGGGAACTAGATTCTCAGCTCCACCCTCAGGAGCCCACATGCCATCCTCCAGGAAGGGTGGAGTGCTGGAGGACAGGGGGTTAAGAAACCCCAATCTCTCTAACCCACCCTTCCCAGCCACCCAGGACGCCAGAGCTGCTGGAACATTTTATTAAATTAAGAAGGCTGATGGATTCTTTAGGAGAGAAACGCCTTCATGGGGCGGCTCCAGCGGTTCCACACCCAGCACCCCTCAGAGGAGGGGAGGCCATGGGGACAGCGGCTGGCTCCCTCTGTCCATCTGTCCTTCCATCCAGGGTCCCAGGGTGTGGGTACCCCCAGGGCAGGAAGTAGTTAGTAGGGGGTAGGGTCGGAGGAGGGTAGCTGGCTCTTTGCCTCCCTGATCAGTCAACTCTGCCGTGGCCACTGCCAGACCCGGGGGCAGGGCCATGGGCCCAGGAGCCCAAGCAGGAGGCTGGAGACAGAGGGAGAGCCAGTGTCGGAGGCACACAGCCATCAGGAACTGCTTCTTAAAAAGTACAAAGTGTTTTAGGGAAAAAAAAAGGAAAAAGTCTATATAAAAATCTCTTCACATATAAAATCCTGAAGGTGCAGGGTAAGACCCAGTGCGAGGGGCGCGCTCAGATACGCAGAGTATGTGTGTGCACCTGTGTGTGTGTGATGTGTGTGTGCACCTGTGTGTGATGTGTGTGTGCCTGTGTGGTGTGTGTGTGTGCCTGTGCATGTGTGTGCATGTGTGTGGTGGGTGTGAGTGCACGTGTGGCCCACAGAGGGTGGGAGAAAGCTTGGCTTCTGACTTCCATCCGGCAGGGAAGAAGGGCAACTGGTCCCCTTGAGCTGGGGGTCTGCTGCGGGGCTGGACCACAGGGACCTGGAAGACAAGAGTGGGGGAGCTGAGGGCTGGGGAAGCCTCGGCCTTGGCCCTGGGCCCTAGCACAGCTTAGGCCAGGCAGAGGTGGCCAGGGGCTTCTTCCAATGCCTCTTGGCCCCAAAGGCTAGGCCAGATCTCCTCTGGGCTTCTCCCCAAATAGCCTGGCCCACAGGGTGGCCTTAGGAAGTCCACAGGGACCTGTTAGAAAGCAGCTTTCCTTGATTGGGATGCCCAAGTGCAAAGCTCAGTGGGAGGAATGCCGTCAGCTATCAGTGAAGCGTGCATGCCTGCTGCCAGGCCGGAAGTGGGCGGGGACACGGGACTGCCACCCAAGCCGAGGCAGATCAGCCAGGGGCACAGACTAATCGGGCAGTGGCTATGCAATGTTAAGAAGTCCCGCTGTCACACAGGGGGACGTGGCAATAATCAGATCCCAAACTGTACTTCCCCATCTCTGACTAAACATGCTCCAGTTTACGAAGTAGCCTCTGGCAGAGTCTGACTGATCCCCACAACGACCCCAAGTTGCTGGTGTCACTCTCTCCATTTACAGAAAGGGAAACAGAGGCCAGGAGAAGGAAGTACCCCAGGCCCGGTGGCACAGTGAGTCGGGTGTGTATGAGCCTTGCGCTCACACCTCCAGGCCCAGTGCCCCCTCCTGGCCGCATTACAGCCCGCCCCGTGGCGCAGCCCCGTGGCGCCCACCTCTACTCAGCCACGCTGTTGCGCATCGCCTCCTTCTCCTGCAGGGCGGCCATGGCGAGGCGCAGGTGCTCCTTCAGCTGCTCGATCTCCCGCTCTGACCGCGTCTTGATGTGGTTCAGCTCCACATACACGTCCTGGTACTTCCCCGAGGTGAAGCGCTTATCCTGAAGGGAGGGGCAGGGAGGGGCTGTGAGGGCACAAAGCCCTCCCTACCTGGCCCTGCCCACCTGGCACATGCCCACCACGCTCCCTGCTGGGCAGCACAAAGCAGCCAGACCCCTCCACAGCTCTCAGTGTCCCCCTAGGCAGCCCCCAGCCCTGAGCAATCCCCTCCCAGCACCACCCAGTGACACAGGTTTCAGCATCCTTTGCATGCGGCTCAAGATGAGAGCTGAGGCTCAGGGAGGTGAAGCTTTTGCCTAAGGTCACATGGCAGCGAGTGAGTGGGATAAGAACCAGGTCCGTCTGGCCCAGTGCTTGGGCGTTTTCCATGAGTCTGGCTCACACATGCTACCAGAGCCACCAACACACAGAGGGTGTCAAAGACACAGGGATGCGGCACCAGGCAAGCCAGACTTATAGACCTGGGCCCAAATCCCTGCCTGACCAACTGCTAGCAATGCAGTTTATTCCTCACTGGAATGCCTGCTCCGCACAGGCAGGGATTTTGGTCTTTTTTACTCAAAACTGTCTCCTGGCACATAGCAGGTGCTCAGTAAATACCTGCTGAATAAATAAAAGCAGTGTGGCCTTGAGCAAGTCACTTACTCTTCCTTAGCCTCAGTTTTATCTGTAAATGGTGACAATGACACCTCCGTGGGAGAGGCATGAGGAGTGCCTGGCACCGAGCAAGTGCTTACAGGATGGGGCACTCAGGTGGATCCAGAGGTCCCCCAGCCACTGACACCCCACTTCAGCTGACCGGGACCTACCTTCTGCATCGTCTGGAGCTCATCCCGGAGGCACTGCACCTCTTTCTTCAGGTACTGAAGTTCGTTCTCCTTCACTCGGAGCAGCACCTGGGGTCATGGATGCCAGGCTGACCCAGGGCCACAGGCCAGCGCTACCCGGCCCATGGCACCCCGCAGCCTGGCTTCTCCCTGTCTCAGGCCCCTAGAATTCAGGTCCCAACCTGCACTAAGAACCACTACACCCCAGGGGCAGACTCCTCCAGAGGAAGCCCTGATTTCTCTTTGCTCTTACCTGGTCCATACCATGTGAGTAGGTGTCTCATGGTCACCTCTGCTATGGCACCAGACAAAAGGAAGCCACTGTGTAGCCCTACTGTGAATCAGAGAGGCTAGGACTCCCTGCATACTCACTCATTAACCCCTTCCCAAGCCTTGAGGGGGAGCGTTGCTCTCCTGACTTGACCAAGGAAGAGACAGGTTCAGCCATACTGGGGAGGCTTGAAAGCTTAGCCTCTGCAGCCAGACTGCCAAGTTCAAATCTCAACTCTCACACAGGCTAGACTAGCCGTATGACCTTGGGCAAGGTACTTGACTTCCCTGTGTCTCAGTTTCCTCATCTGTAAAATGGGGATAGTAACAGCATGTACCTCCCAAGGCTGTTAGAAAGATTTAGTGAGTTAAGATACAAAAGGCTTATAGAAGTTCCAGGCGCAAAGTAAAGCTGTATATAAATGTCTATAAAATAAAATACAAGGGTGATCCTGGGATCATATACACATCTCTCACTCTACCTTCTCTTTCTAAGAAAGGTGCTAGCCCCATTTTACAGATGAGTGACTGAGGCTCAGAAAGGTGAGGCGACTTGCCCCGGTCACATGGCAGGTAGAGAGCAGGATTGGGATAAAGGGCTGGACTCTGGCTGTGGTAGTGCTGGGCACCCAGGAGCCCTTCCCAGCTGCACTGGTGTCTCCTCGCCGGGGCCCAGCCCCTTGGATCCACGCTGCAGGGCACACCAGCCTGTCGGGTGCTCTCCTCAGGCCCGGGCCCCGAGGACTGCCTGGCACGATGGTGTTGCTCACCTCCAGCTCACAGGAGCTCCGTTCACTGCGCCCACAGCCATTGCCCGTGCCCTGCGAGGCCATGAAGCCACGCAGCCGGTCAATCTCCTCGGAAAGGCGGGCGTGCAGCTCCTGGGGGCAGGAGATGGTCAGAGCAGGGCCGCCGGGGCCACTCACGCCCCCAGCCCGGGGCCAGGCCCACCTGGTTGTGGCGCAGCAGCTCCTGGCCCTCCTGCTGGCAGCGCCGCAGCGTGTGCTCCCGCTCCTCGGCCTGCCGCGTCAGGGCCCCAATCTCCAGGCACTTCTGTGAGTACTGCTCCGACAGCACCTGCAGCTCCCGCTTCAGCGCCTCCATGTCTGACCTGCCCGGGGAGGAGCGGCGGGATGGCACGGGCTCGCTTGGTCTCAGATTCAGGTCGCGACTCAGGACTCCTGTGTTCTTGCCCTAGTCACTGTCACTGTGAACCAGTGACGACAGCCTCTCTGGGCTGCAATTGTCCCATCAATGAGGGGGTGGGTTGGAAAAGCCTATCTCGAAAGCTCCAACGTTACAGAACCGTGCTCTGTGGCACGGAGGGACCTTGAATGGCTGAGGGTCACACTGCAGTCTAGGTTCTAGGGGACACTAAGGTAGGGGAAGGGGTGGGGGAGGCTGAGACCAGCTCCCAGAAGGGGCTTGAAGAACTGTCTATGCGGATGGCAGGGAGGTCTGGCTGAGGTCCCACTGCTTCTGTTCCAGACAGTCACAGTGGGAGTCTCAGCCGAGGACAAACTGACATGTCCTTTGCCAGGGGGGCTCAGCACAGGTCATAACCACCAGTGTGGGCACCTGGGCCCCTGGCTGGGAGACAGGCGCCACCCACAGACCCTAGGGCCCAGGTGCCATCTTACTGGTGCTGCTTCCGGAGGCCGTCTGGGCCCTGCTGAAGACTCCGTGTCTTGCTCAGTTCCCGGCTCAGTTCCTCCTGGTAGGCCTTCTTCATGGCTTCAATGGCTGGAAGCATGGAAGAGAAGCAGAGGGGATTTGGGAGGGGTCAGCAGTACCAAACTCCACCCCTTCCAAGCTTCCACATGTAGCGTGGACACAAGAGCAAGGGAGGGGTATTCAAAGAGCTGGACCAGGCTGTGTCACGAACAGAGTGGCTTTGAGTAAGCTGCTCGACCTCTGTGAGCCTGCCTGGCGAGAGAGAACAATCCGTCTGATGGACCCTGCTGGGTGACACCTCAGTGGCAGACCAGTGGCGGACCGCTGGTGCCTCTCGTTAGTGATGGCTGGGTAAGACCCCACACGGGCCACTGTGCCTATACAACCTGGAAGGTCCTTTAACAAGGCCGGTCTGCCTGGCCCAGCCTCGTGGTCAAGAGTACAGGTTCAGTAGTCAGTACAAATTTGGGTGACTTTGCTCAGGGAACTTAATCCCTCTGTGCTCCAGGTCCCTTATCTGGACAGTGGGGACAAGAGCACCTTCTTTCAGGTGTCAATGGAAGATGTGTGGAGACCACTTAGAACAACGTGTGGCACAGACATTAGCTCCCGCTGGTCTATTTCTCAGACCGTGAGTTCCCGAGGACCGAGCATCTTTGCACACTCACACGGGATTGTGAGGATTAAACGAGTCCTCATCCATCGTCTCACCCATAATTCCAAAATCCAAAAGCTCTGCACACTGGAAGTTTTTATAACTCTTTTTGATGACAGTCCCTGACCTGAATGGACATGAGGCTATTTAAGGTCATTTTTATCCCACTTAAGTGTGACTTTAAGAAATTTCATTGTAAAAACCTTAGTGCTAGATTTCAGGGCGAAACCCAGACCCTATCTAATATACACATCAGTTCTCAGCCTGGACCCTGGCAAGATAAGGAAGATCTGACCCAGCTCTGAGCCCCCAGAGTCCAGGCTGGGGACCACAGTGCTCTTGCCCCCACTGTCCAGATAAGGGGCCTGGAGCACAGAGGGATTAAGTCCCCTGAGCAGAGTCACCCAAATTTGTACTGACTGCTGAACCTGCACTCTTGACCGCTAGGCTGGGCCAGGCAGATGGGTTAGCTTTCTAAAATGCAAAACACACTGGCCCCAGGGTTTGGGATGAGGGACCATGGCTTGAGTGCATGAAGCACTTGGCAGGTGGTAAGCTCTAGATCATGTGACCTGTTTCATCATTTCCATTATTCTGCAACCACCCCTGGCGGTATCTAGGCTGTATCAGGCACATGCAGCAGGTATGCAGTGGACAGAGACAGAGTTGACCAACGTCTCAGGCATTCCTGTTTCTGGCTTGGGAGAACAGATGGTGGGGTTCAGACCATGGCCTTGTAGTCAGAGTCCTCTAGGCTTCAACTCCAGCTTCTGCCACCTCCAAGCTGTGCCATCTCAGGCAAGTCACTAACCTCTCTGAGTCCATTTCCTCATCTATGAAATGACTCACTTCCTCAGCATTGCAAGGACTAGGGCACTCACGCGGCAAACAACTCAGTAACTGCTCATGCCTTTGCTCGCTCTCCCCGGCATCCAGCCTGTGTACCCAGTGAGCGAGCCCACCTATGAGAACAGGGTCTGAGGCTCAGCAGTCTCTCCCCGAGCACACAGCATGAGCCTGGGCACGAAGCTGAAGTTCAGTGTGTACATGTGGCTTGGGATGGATCTCCCAGTGGCTGCAGGCCCCGAGGGAGAGTAGTCACAACCCATGGGGG
>AWHC01123960.1:0-24556 GCA_000465285.1 Eidolon helvum | reverse complement strand
TGGCGAGGGTAGGGCGCCTTCGGGGTGCAGATCCCGCGGCCAGAAGGGGCACGTCCTCGCTCTCCCCCGGAACGAGGGGCTACCTCCTTCCCTCCCGATGCAGGGCGACGCGCCCCGCAAGCGTCCGGGTCCGGATGGTTATCTGAGCATCTACAAGGAAGGAGCGTCCACTGGGGACCCGAGACCCACTTAATTAGCTCGTGTGCAGAGATTCATTTGAGGCCTGCGGTGATGGATGAGGATAAGGACACGGCCCTGGTGGCTATGGAAACCTAGGAAGGGAGATTCGGGGGGAAGGGTGATTCGGGTGGAAGGGAGAAGTAGGACCAGAGGTCGCCCTGAAGCTGGCAGGACCCGTTGCGGGGCGACCGGCTGGGGGCTGTGGTTCCCTGGCGCCGGACGAGCACACAGCTGCAGAGGCCCCTTCCAGGGGATCTTCCTTGGCCCCTCCCGCACTCCTCCGAGGACTCTTACCTTAATAGGCAAGAACTGGGAGAAGGCGTGGGATGCTGCTGTCCTGCCTGGAAGGCTGCTCCCTACCCTGCTAGGCCTGGCCAGCGGAGGGGGCGTCGGACTCCCCAGGTCCCACTGGATTCGACCTATGGGAGGGCTTGGATCCAAATCCCAGGGGGTTAACTGTGATGTGGAGATGGGAGAAAGGGGGTGGGTTTTGTTTTGCTTTGTTTTATTAAGTTAGGCTGCTGGCAAGGAAATCAGCTTCCCACTCTCCTGAGTAAGTGTCTACCATATGTGGTGCCAGACAGTGTGGGGGCGACGAGAAAGTGTAAAATTCATGGAGCCTAGGCATCTATTCAGCCAAACTTTAAGTGCCTGTGATAAGCCAGGCATAGCAGCAAGCCCCAGGGACTCCAATGCGGAGCAGCGGGTGGCCTAGTAGCACCATTTCTGGTGGTAGAGACAGCTCTGTAAGCAAATAACTATAGCAAGGCGGGAAGGCTGGGCAAGGCGCTGGCCGGCTGGTGGTAGAGACAGCTCTGTAAGCAAATAACTATAGCAAGGCGGTAAGGCTGGGCAAGGCGCTGGCCAGCGTGGCCTGGCCTCACTGCTTTGGGCAGGGAAGGCTATGCTGAGGAGAGTGGGCCTGATCTGGTCTCGAACAGTGAATCTGAGCAGAGAGGAAGAGCAGGTCAGGCAGAGTGGACAGCATGTGCAAATGGGACAGGGCTGGAGAGAGCAAGGCCTCCTGGGAAACTATGAGAGCTGTAGTTAGCCCAAGTGGAGCAGAGAGGGAGGCAAGTTGGAAAGATGCTAGGGTACAGCTTTTAGTCAGCTGACAAATGTGCAGAACTATCTTAGGGCCTCAGTTTCGTCATCCACAATATGAAGATAATAGCACATGCTTCATAGAGTTATGACAATTAATGAGTTAATATTTGTAAAGTGTCTAGAATAGTACCTGGCACAGAGTAAGCACTATTATAAGGGTTGGCTATTATCGTATTATACTCTTATTAATTGACCATGTTGCCATCTTTGCCTACGCCTGTGTCTTTGGACATTTGTTTGAATATCTGTGAATTTTACTTATGAAAATGAGTAGAAGACAGAAAAATGAAAGTGCCAATTCTGGTAATAAGCGTAAGTTTAAAATAGTGAAACAGAAACAGATGGAAGTAATTAGATATGCAGGAAGAGGCAAATCTTTAGCTTCGATCAAACACTTATTGTTCTATATCTGTCATCTCTGTTCGATTATAAAGGAAAAGAATAAAATTAAAGAGTAGTATCTAGTACATATTAGGCATTCAAGAAATCTCTGAGCTGAACGAACAACAATGATATAATTTAAATGTATTGTTGAATTTTATGTCTTCAAAACAAAATACATTTAGAGATTCTATAGTCCCTGGGAACGGAACCCCTATTATAACACAGAAATCTATTGTTCTTTCATATTGCAATTTTAGCACACGTGTATTAGAGACAGATGGTTGCCTGCCTAGCATAACAGATTTAGATTTTGAGTATAGACTTCCCCAGCGGTGCCCTCTCCAGAAAGCTGTCTTAGGGGAGCTGACCCTTGACAGGACTCAGGCATCTCAACTGCTAACACATTTTCAAGAGCACATTATTATGGAAGCAGAGGACTACATTACATGATGAGGAAGTTAGCCTTTAAACTAGATGTTATGCAAAGCCATAGACAGGATCTAAGCAGAGGACGAGATGTAGATCACTATTTTTAGAATGGTCAAGCTGGGGCTGCATGGAGGATGGTTCAAAGTTAAGAACTGACACTAATTAAGAGACTGTTACAGCAGTTCAGATAAGAAATGAGAATCTGAACCAAGACAACAGCAGTGGGTATAGGAAGGAGGCTCAGGTTTGAGAGATTTTCAAAGACTGATAAAAGCTCAAGACAGAGTGTATGTAAGGAATAGAAGGGGAAAGAGAGGAAGGGTTGAGTCCTGGGTTTCTTATCTGGGTAACTAGGCAGATCATGGAACCATAACGAAGACATGAAGTATAGAAGGTGGAGCGGGTTTTGAAAACAATGTTACGTATATTATAGATGGGCTTACCTGTCACCCAATCCTACATCCAATTTAGAAGATAAGAGAGCTAAGCATTTGCTTCCTGGTTTCCTTTGCAGCTAGGGGTGGCCATATAATACAAAATTAATTAATGGGATTTATGTGGAAGTCTGCTGGGAGGCTTCTGGAAAATCTGGAATTGTTTTGATAAAAGGTTCAATTGTCTCTGGCATTGCTCCCTTCCCTTTTTCCTTGCCTTGAACTCAGACATGATGCCTGTAGCTGTAGAACATTTTGTGAATATGAGGAAAGGCCAAGAGGATTGAAAACCTGCCAGCCAGGAGATTGTTGAACTGCTGAATCAATACCAGCAACCACCTGCCTCCAGATTCCTTGTTACGTAAGAAAAATAACCCTCATTTTGTTTGTCACTTGTATTCTTTTACTTGTGGTTAATGATATTTCTAACTGACACAGGAAGACAATACGTTTATATTTGGATCTATTGAGTTTTAGATCTGATGAGAAATCCAGATGGATCGGTTTAGTGGACAGATGGAAATATGATTGGGATTCTGGAGAGAGGTTTGGACTGTAAGTTTAAGATTCATCAGCAAATGATGATAGTTGAAACCAATGGTCTTCAAATTTTTGCCCACAAGTGCCCTAAAAGAATTATGAAAAATTATATTCTCCTCCTTATGAAAAGATTTAATCTCGCTTGCACATTTCTCTCAATATTGTATTGTAGTCCCTCAATATTCTCAAACATATAGAAAAGTTGAAATAATTGAGCAGTGAACACCTAGATTCTACTATAAATATTTTGTTTTAGTTACTCAACACCTAGATTCTACTATAAACATTTTGTTTTAGTTACATTACTTATTTCTACATTTATTCATTTGTCAATCTATCTTATTTTCTATACATTTTCAAATA
Organism: Eidolon helvum; assembly: GCA_000465285.1. Taxonomy (NCBI): domain Eukaryota; kingdom Metazoa; phylum Chordata; class Mammalia; order Chiroptera; family Pteropodidae; genus Eidolon; species Eidolon helvum. The sequence continues at coordinate 21,119 of AWHC01123960.1, read as the reverse complement.
AATTTTAGACATTGATATGTTTCACTCCTAAGCTCTTCAGCATGAATAACATTACCTAGGTTCAAATATTTGTTTGCATATTTTCTTTTCCTTTTGTGATAAAATTTACCTCAACAAACTACATCCATTTTAATAACACCACTTGATTTTTTTTGATGAATGCTTTTGCCTTTCTAACCCCAAGCCCTATTAAGTCATAAAACATTACTAGTACCCCAAAAAGTTCCCTTGTACTTTCCCCCAGTCAATCCATGCCCCTACCTAGAGGCAACCACTGTTCTCATGTTTTTTCACTAAAGATTAATTTTGCCTGTTCTATAATGTCATATAGATGAAATAGTAAATTATTTATCTTCACACATGTTAAACTTGACATAAAATTCTTTATTATGAGCATTTGCAAAAGATATCATTTCTGATGTGTCCTAAATATTGACATTTTCAAAGAGAATGATCACATCTCTCATTTTAATACAGTCAATAGAAACTAAGTGTGATCTGCTACCTACCATGATCCATTTTAAAAAAATACATGGACAAGATCCTCTTTAGCAAGGTGAAAGTTTTACATTTTTTTCCTTTTTCCCTTGAACTTGCATTTCTATTCAACTTTTTCCATGAAATTTAATCCTAAAGTAATATGTTTTTATGCTTGAAAGATTTTTCTTGAATGTCTTTTTATACTTGTCTGAACAAATATTATTATGTTTATTGAAATTAAAAATTTCCTCCTGAGACCATAAGGCTCTAAGCGTTAATTAATTTCTTCTAGATTGTTATCACTAGAATTATTCTTAGTACATAATTGATTAAAATAACAAATTATAATTTAAATAAACAATCATTAAACATAAAAGTAAGATATTACTGGAAACATCTCTTAATGAGATTGGTGGGGTTGGGATTATTTCTTACCAGTTTGTGTATCCATGAGTGAATATTATTCATTGCTAGAATAACAGGGCTTAGCATAAATTCCCTTAACATTTTTCATTGCTTTGATATTGATGCTGAGAAACTTTATTTAGACAAATAAGTAGATGAGGATGAAAGAAGTTGTTATAGCAATGCCAATCAATTCTTTAAACCATTTCTGAATTATATACTCTAATTCACATACTGATCTATCAAAAACTATTTCTAATGCTGATAAACTGACAAGACGATGCGGTCTTTTTTCAATTTTGCTGAAAGCAGACTTAGAACCCTTTTAACTTACAAGAGCATTTATTACCCATATTATAGTCATTCACTGATTTATTTAATGAGAAGAGAATAAAGTGTTTTATTACCAAAAGTTCAAAGAAGCCTCAAGCCTGATGCAATCTGGTAAGATACTACATATAGAAGTGTCACATTAACAGAGTCTACACAAGATATCTTGGGTCACTTAGAGTCATTTACTTTCTTAATACAAACAGCAATTTTTTCAAGTTGCTGGCCAGAGATTTTTACATTCTGGGGAAATGTACCATTATCAGATTTAGGGTGCATGAGAGGTAACTTGTGAAGAAAGATACCTTGATCACAGGCATAGTCTCAGGCAGATTGTTTCTAGAAAGGAATATATATGGAAATTAAAGTTCTGGACACTGATTCTCTTAAAACTATTTATCTTGGAGCACCCTCTGGAAAGATTTCTTACATGACCGGGATATACATGCCCAGAAATAAACAGCTGTTTTAAGCTATGAGAATGGATGATATGGCCAGTGTGAAACCAGCGAAGGAATATATATATGTCAAGAAGGACTCCCCTTGTCTAATTGGACTCAAATTCATAACCAGAGTCTAGCAGCCATTGCTGACAGAGGCCTCTCACATATGCTGCATTTAAGGGAAAAGCCACAGACTAAACTGCCAGTCTCCTTCACTGTATTCCTGCTGAGTCAGCCCTTATAAAGCAGTTCCTGGTACCCATCCTATTTCCCCCACTAAGACCAGCATCATCTAATTGAAACTATACAGCTATATCCTTATTTGCATCTATACTGACCAATCAGAGTGACTTCATAATGACCAATCAGATCACAAGAAGCCAACCAATTTGGACCAATCAGACTGTGTAAAGTTGGATTTCTCATTTGCATAAAAATGGACCAATCAGGAACCAGGGTGGGAACTTTATAAAAGGCCGCCTCGCTTGTTTCTGTGGAGCGCGCCTTGGGTTTCTCAAGCGGAGGCTATGTTTCTCCAGTTGGCTAACTATTCACCTGGATGAAATCTTTCCTTTCTCCGCACCCGAGATTGGGGACACCTTTTGATATTAGATTGGTAGCAGCGAACGTTCGTGAACACCAGAGAGAATGTGAAAAGTGTTGAGAACAACAGCAACATTTTAAGAAGTGGGCTGAGGCCATATAACACTCAAAGGAGATTGGGGAGAAATGACCAGAGAGGTCAAAGAAAAATCCGAAGAAAACGATGTCACAGAGGCCAAAGTGCAAATACTTCAGTGCAGATAGCTACAGTGCAAATACCTCATCGATAACAGATGCGATTATAGGTAAATGGACTTGGTAATATGATAATTTAGGACATTGACAACCTGGGTAAAGGGCTATTTCAGAAGAGTGGTAGCAGCTGTGCGTGGAAGCTAGAAGGCAGTTTAGGGGTTAACGGGCCGAGTGCAAGGGAAGAGATAGCAAAGCTTTAAAGAGTTTAGCTGTAAGAGTGGTGGAGCAAGACAGGGAGAAGCAAGTTTTCTCTTTTCTTTCCTTAATGGGAAAGATATAGACGTGTTCGCAGTCTTTGGGGAAGGTCCCTGTGGACAGAGGTTGAAAAGGGGGAACAGCAAGAGCAGAATCTCCAAGGGAATAGAAAGGGACTGAGAACCACAACACCTGGGGGTTTGCATTGGAGACAGGAAGAGGCAGGCAAGGATGGAGTTGTAGAAAAATTTCGTTTTCCGTATCTCATAAGGCCAATGTTTGAACTTGCTGTGATCTGATTTTGCTGGCCATGGAATTTTCTGCCTGTTGATTTTAGAGTCTTGTTTCCTTGTGTATTATGTGATACATATATGATATATATTATATGTCTATATTTTACATAGATATATATTTTTTAACTGTAAGATGCTCGTTTTCCTTGGAAAATTGTGGCACTAATTTGAGTTGTCAGTTGAGGTTTTATTCCTCCAGAATGGGTTTTCTTTGACTTCTGCAAATCATCTCAAGGCACTACCACAAGAGTGTTAAATCAGACAGAAAATCCATTCAAAGGCTGGCTTGTGGTCACAAGTTCCCAGAGGAGATCTCCCGCCACCCCAACCAAGATCAAAATGTTTCCTTTGCTTAATGGGTTTATTTCCCGTCTACTCGCTTTCTTTGAGGGTGTGGCCCTATCAAGGGGCACCAAGTTTGGGTGGAGTCTCATAATAAATTCCCTACCTTAGAGGGATTTCAGGCTTTACTTCATGAACCCCAAGCCTCTGCAGCCTTTGAAATAGAAACTCAGGGCAAAGGGTGGCTTTGGCACCTTACTCCCTACCTACTTTCACTTCATTTTGGCCTCTGTAGAGTCTCTTCCTTTTGCGCTAGCTGAGCAGTGTGTCTTTTAAGAAGATGCTTATAAATTTTATCTAGTGTTTAGTTTCAATGGAAAAGGTAGTTCAGGATATCAGGTCTGTTCTGGAAAAAGAAGCCTCGTGTTCTGCGATCGTAACTGGTTTTGATAAGCAGGACATGAGCAGTCTTTTGACTGCTGGGTTTACATCATGTTAGTCCTGTTGCTATGCAGTTGTTGCTGGAAAATAGTCTGTGGGCTCAGGCTTTCTAAACCAACCATTTCTTGGATGCCCAGAGAAGGAAGGAAGGCGAGGGCCTTGGTTTGCTGATTACAAACCATCTCCATGGTCACAGGTTGCTGGGCACTCTTTGTACAATGTTCTCCCAGCAGCATTCAGGCAGCAATAGCTTCCTTTAATTATTTTTCAGCTTCTGGTGTTTGCTGGTGAGAGGAAGGAGTACATACCTGCTTGTGTAGACATGTATGAAGCAAGAGAAGGGACTATGAAACAGGAGAGTGGAACAAACTCAAAGAATAATTGATTGTTTCCGTAGGATCCTGCTGGACTAACCTACTCATTTTTGTTTTCATTTTTATAGGAGGTTGGAGAAAGCAGAGGAACATAACCCATCCAGGTGTAAGTTCTAAGTCTGAAGATTTATCGTGTCTCACAGAGGGTCCTCATTTGAATTGTCAGAATTAGGAAAGACTTAAAAAATTACAGAATATAAATCTGGCTTATATTAATGTGGACTTTTTTGTTGTTTCTAAATTTCAACAGAGACCCCAAAGACTGAGAGCAAAATCATAGGTACTTAGGGATTTTACATTCAAGCAAAGTACAAGATTGTCTACATTAGTCAGGGTTCTCTAGGAAAACAACCAATAGGATGTACTTTTGTGTGTATATATATTGTAAAGAATTGGCTCATGTGATTTTGGAGGCTGAGAAGTTCCAAGGTATATAGTCATATGCTGAAGACCCGGGAGAGCCAACAGTATAGTTACAGACTGAAAGCTGGCAGGCTCAAGGCATAAGAAGAGCCATTTTTTCAGATGGAGTCTTAAGGCAGGAAAAGACCAATTAATGTCTTAGCTCAAGGGGGCTCCGGAGACCTCATAAAGTGACCCTCAAGATTAAAAATTAGAATTCGGACATATTCTACATCTAGAGGTCAAGTAAGACCTTATTTCTTTTGCTTGCTTTGAGTGCTTGACCCTGTAGAGGCCTAAAACAGCAGCTAGTGAGTGAGTGAAGAACATGGAGTAAAGAAATGGAAGGAGCTTACCCCAATCTCTTTCCCCTCAGGCTTCTCTGCCTAAGACAGGCCCAAGCTAGGGGCTAGGAAAGTCTTACATGGAATGAGAATCTGAAGCTTTGAATTAGTCTGAGCTGGGATTCTTATTAACTGAAAGGGACCAGAAAAGTTGTGGGAACTGTCTGAGACTTCACTCAGGGATGGTGCAGATGAGGGCAGTAGAGCAGATTTCCTAAATGATGAGAAAGAAGAAAGTTGCTTATTTATAGTCTTCTAGTGGAATGATACTTTCAGTGTCCTGAAGAAAAAAAGTGACAACTAATATTCTAGAAATTTGTACCCAGCAAAAATATCATTCAAGAATACAAGTAACAAAAATATTTTCAGACTAACAAGTAAAAACAGCATTTGGCACCAAAAAATCTGCATGAAAGAAAAGACTAAGAATTATACTTCAAGCAGAAGGAAAACAATCCCAGATGAACAATCAGAGAATCTAGAAGCAGTGAAGAACAAGGAAAACAGAAAATATATGAGTATATCTAAATAATAGGCAACCACAGGTTTTCCCACTAGACATGGAATGCAAGCTTAATCAGTTTGAAAATAATATTAAGATGAAGGTTGACTGGGGAACTCTGAGGCAAATGATATTTGGCTTACACTTAAAATATCTATGGCTTAGTGTAGTTTAGGGGTGATGCCTTGAGGGAACTAACTAGGAAGCATTTTAAGACTTAAGGAAAACATAAGGGCTGGAAGGGACCCTGATGTCAATTATTCTAATTTCCTTTTTGTACAGATGGGAAAACTGAGGCCCAAGGAGGTCATGTGCCTAGTTGGTAGTTAAAGCAGGGCCAGATCCCGGGTACCCAGATTTCTCTTTGAGCACTTTCAACCCATAAATTTCATCAACTTAAGGCATGTATATTAAAATACTTTCATTTTCATGCACTCACATTAATCCCACTCAGCCTTATTTCTTCTTCCTCACCCAGCTTCTAAAGACCTTTTAGAATTTAGCAGCAACAATTTTCTGTTATTTACAACTGTAGAGAATTCATGGGGCACTCCATGTCCCGGTCAGCTATGCAAGCATTAAATGAGACCCATCTGGTCATGGAACTTTGACAGGAATAATGTAAATAATAGATTCTATTGAGCATTTAATGTGCACAGCTCTGTTCTAAGTTCATTATAGTTAGTGACTCATTTAATCCTCAAAACAACTCTGAGTTATTACCATTTTAAAATGAGGAAATGGAGGTGCAGAGGAGTTAAGTAACCTGCCCAAGATAAACAGTGCCAGTGCCTGATTTCAAGTCCTGGAGATCTGTCTAGACAGCCTGCATTCTTAACACTTCACTGGTCATTCATCAAATATTGAGTACCTACTAAGTGTCGGGCACTGCATTAGGCACCGGGGATATTGAATAAGATACCTGCTCAGTGGAAGCTTATGGGCTAGTAGAAGTGACAGTCATTTAAACAAGATATTATAGTTTCATTGACAAGTACTTACTAAAATATGTGTAGAATGATGTGGAATATAGAGAAGGACCTAGGCGAGCTGGGAAAGCCTTCAAAGAAGAGATGCTGTTTTAGGTAACACTTAAGGACTGAGCTGGAGTTTAATAGACAGGGAATGTGTTTAATGGGATGCTAGAAGGGGGACCAGCCCAAGAGATAGCCTGTCCTAGTCAAGAAATGCCAAGAAGTTGGGTGTGGCTAGAGCATGGAGAGTGTGTTTGAAGTGGGTGGGCGGAGGTGGTGTCTGGGAGGAGAGTGGGGAGATGGGGACAGTGAAATGGCATTTGGTGGCCAAATTGTGAAGGACCTGTGTCTTTATGTCTGTTAAGTTACTGAAACTTTATTTTGTGGGGAGCAGGAAAATAACATGATCAGATTTGTGTTGTACCATAAAGAGCCCTGGACAGTGAAGAGGACACTTTCATTCAACAAGCATTAACTGAGTAAGACCCTGTGTAAAATGCCCAGATATGACCTATGGTCTCAGGAAGCCTGCAGAAGTTCTGAAAGAGGAGAAGAGTTCTACCCAAACCTCGTGTTTCGAGGAGGCAAACTTCGAGTCCTATGTGAGAAGTCCAAGTGCACCAAGTGCTTCAGGCTAGGGGGAGTCGGGGAGCGCCTCGAGGGGGTGACATCAGAGGGCTGGATCTGGAATGAGTAGTGTGATTTAAAAGGCAGAGTTGGGTGGTGAGACAGACATCAGAGTGAGCAGTATTAGGGGAATGGTGAATTGTCCACTTTGGCCACAGTGTGGGATGTATGAAGGACACTTCGTGGGAACCAAGGGCAGGCCTTGAACATGCTTCCTGAAGTACAGTGCCACTTGGGGGTGCATGAGATGATTTTTGGTGGTATATAATGGATATTTTAAAGTTTATCAATTAGGTTTTTATATTAATGTACGTTCAAAATTTAAACAATAATGATAATATTGTTTACAATGAGGCAAAGTAAAGAAAATATTCAGGAAGTAATAATATGGTGGTTCACAGGACAAAAATCATCAAGGAAATATGCAAATAACTAAAAATTTGTGGAAACTAGCCTAAGGGGTTTAGAAGGCTTTCAGGGGACAGGCACCCTGGTGTTTAGATTTGTACTTTGATAGAAAGATCAATCTGAGAGCTGGTGTAAAACGGATCAAGTTGGAAAAAGAGATCCGAGCTGGAGAGAAGGGAATATTGTAATGTATTATGTATTAGTAGTAAGCGTTTCCTCTTTAAGGAACCCATGCTGCTTCTCCTTTGCACCTTCCTCTATTTGCTTATGTTCTCACTGTAAATTCATCAGCTTGCTTCACGTGGAAGTGACATGTGCTGTTGGAAATGGCCACAATCTCTCCTGCTGCCTTTCTGTAAAAATAGACATCTCTTGGTTTTGGCAGTGGTGTTTTGAAGATTTGACACATTGTACATCAGTTTCATCTCTGAGCTCCTTTACTTAGAATCAGTGCCGCTCTTTTTGCATCCCAAATTTTCAGCTAAACAGTGGAAGAAGACTTCCATGAAAAGCCGGGCAGGGAAATAAGACTTTCAGAACGATCAGCCCAATGCTCTGAGCTCTATCCCAATGAAACAAAATAGCACGGAGGGCCAGCAGGGGCTCCCTGACTCATCCCAAAGTCCAACTATTGTGAAATTTTTGTCTTCAATTCTTTTGCAACATCAACGTACTTTGAAGCATGTGGATTTCTTAAGATGCTGCAACTCACATTTGAAATGTTCTTCCTGTGACAAGTTATGCATTGAATTAGCATATTTTGAGCAAAACGTGTCTGTCTAGAAGGAAACCATGATGCTATTCCAACACATAGATCTTCAGGAGCAGAAGTGGCCCTGGCCCATGGCGGGTGCTTCCTGCCTACAGGCCTGTCATATCCATGACTTCTTTTCCTGGCCTTTTGTTCTGCACACCTAGAAGCTCATCTATAGGCAACACTTATCCTTTCCTTCATCCTTTGAAGCAGGGGAATGCTTCTCAGTCAGCCTTTGTCCTTAGATGAATACGTTTATACATAATTAATTGTTGGTGGAATGAATGAATTTCTTTTCAGTTTTGTCTTACTGCACTTGATGGCTTACTTATTAAGTGGTTACCTTATCTCTCAGAATATTACAGATGAGTCAGAGAATGAGGCCTGGGGAGGGTTATGTGACATGTGACCTGATGTGAGGTGCCACCTAGTAGCTCCTTTCTCTACTTCCCATCTCCCAAGCTTCCTGTATGGCCCACCCTGCTAGACACAATGCCTGAGTTTGTTTCCTAGTTAAAACCGCAGGTAAATCCAGTTTGTCCTTGTGCCTTTCTTTCAGAATCCATAGTAGACATCTGTTTTTGTTGTTGTTGTTATTGTTGTTCAGAATTTCTTCCTACATTTTTGGGAGTGGAAACATCACCCCAATCTCTAGGTGATTTTCCCTTAGGGATACCCCTTCCCCTTGGGAGCTGTCTTGTCGAGACACTGTCTAGGTTTGTTGTCTTCTGGTCAAGAAGTGAGCACGTGACCCAGGCTGAGCCCATCAGAGTATCTGTCTGGGGAAATGGAATCTTGAGAGGAATGATACGAGGACCGGAAAGTGGCTGGTGCAGATTTGTTCCGACAATGGTGACTGTCCCTCATGCCCGCTCCTTGGATCTGTGGCACTTCCTTTGTTCCTGCCCTTCTCAAGGCCGAGTTCAGTCTTTTCTTTGATGCCATGACATCTGCTTCCAATAAGTTAGTTTTTTCCTGAAGTAAGCCAGACTCTGTCACTGTTGTTTATGATCAAAGAGCCCTGGAAAGGCCACCCTCTGCTCCCTCTCAGTGCTCTCCCAGGTCCTCCCCGGATTAAAGGTCTGTAGTGGCTGCACATTTTCTGTTAGACTAAGACCCAGATCCCCACCACAGCCTGCAGGCCAGCCGATCTGGCCCTCCGTGGCCCCTGCCCTGCCTTCTCTCTTCCACCTCACCCACGTCTCTCCTTTCCTTGAGCGGTCCATGTGCTCTCACATGGAGCGGTCACACGTGTTACTTCTGCCTGCAGGACATGTGGTTGGCCCTCCGTGCCCTTCCCAGCCCTGGGCCTGGTACCTTCCAATAACACTTACCTCAGTTTGTAGTTATACATCTATACGTGGCCTGTCTGATCGTTGTTTGTCTCCTTCACTGGACAATAAGCTCCATGAGGATGCGAACTATATTTTTGTCTCTGACTGTATTCTGGTATCTAACATGGCACCTGCTGTGTGTTAAGAGTCCAAAACATTTTTGTGGAATGGAATCATAAAAAAAAAAAAGTGCAACTTGACCTTGTCAGAACATCTGAGATATGAACTGTGCTCCCAATCTCCCTTTCATCAGGATTTCTGAGCTTCATTTGTTCTCTTTAGGGCTCTGGTTTGCACTGGGCAACGATGACTGGAATGGTTTACTCAAACACATAAACTTAGTCTTTGCTAACAGGCATCCCCACAGCTCTCCTTTCTCCATCTAATGCATATTTATGCCGCCTGATTAAACTCTCCTATGGAGGTGTATTTATAGCCTTGAAAGCAAGACCCAGGGGTGTAATTCTGAATTAGGGGACTAATTCTGATTCTAGTTCTGTGCCTGAGTAGGTTGGTGGACGTTAACTAATTCATTTAATCTCATTAAATCTGAGTTTCCTCATCTCTAAAATGGGATAATATCTGTTCCACTACATAATACCTGGTGGTGGTGAGGATGTGAGGAGACAATGAACATCGAAGCACTTGGGAAAATTGTTAAACGGATATGACGTGTAGGAAATACCTTTCTGATATCCGTTATAATATTTGGTCATTATAGGCACTCCAAACAAATGCTTTACTCTGCCTGACCTTATTTCATGTCATAAGTGAAAAAAGATGCAGTACTCATTACCACTGAGTACCTGCCAAGAGCCAGGCCCAGAGGTAAGGGCTTCACATGTGCTATTTCATTTAATCCTCACAAAACTGTATGATGGACATTAATTTTCCTCATTTGACTGAGGAGAAAACAGGCTAGCAGAGGTTAAGCGACTCATTCAAGCACACAGCTTGCAAATCGGGGAGCTGGGATTGAAATCTGAGCCCACTGACTTCAAGGCCAGTGCTTTTCACGGGAACGCACAGGGTCCCCTTAGACAGCCGACCAAAGGTCACCCTTTGCTTGGTGCCTACTGAGCTCGGGGCACTATGTTGGTTGATTGACATACTCTCTTTCATTTAATGTTTACACTATCATTGTTATTTCACAAATGAGGAAGCAGAAGCTTAGAGAAAGAACCAGGGTAGGTTATAGAAAGTTGCAATAGGTTATCACCACTACTACCGCAATAGCATAATAACCAGAGGAAGACTAGATAAATTGTAAAATTATATCTTGAGAGACAGTGGAAACGATGAGCAGGGGAGGAACTAAGCTGGAGAAGGAAGAGCTTTTTCTAGGCCAGCCCATTCTTATTCATTTTCTTCCCTGGGGGCTTTGCCTTTTCTGAGTAGGAGTGTGAACTTGACCTGAACCAGCAGAGACTCCACCCAGGGTGAGGGAAACCACAGAGGTTGTGGCCATTTCCAGGGGCTGGCAGGACAGCTGAGAAATTAGAGCCCCAAGGCAAGGCTGGTTTTCCCTATGGGACATTTGCTGAGCTCTGGGGAGCTGATAATAAGGTTCAATAATCTTTCTAACACTCACTAAATCTGGACCTGAGTTGCCTGCGTCACAGTCCAGTTTGATTTTGAGTTTCTTTGCTGGGGCCCTTGGGGCCTAAGGGATCATTTCCACCTCTTTTGGCATCTGTGTGCCTCTGCACCAATTTACCTAGATTTTCTGCGGTAAGTAGCTTTTTGCAGACATTGGCGCCCTCTGCTGTCGAAGAACAGCTTTGCAAGCACTCGGAGCCGGCCCTTAGCATTCTCTGTTCTGATCTCGTTCTCCCCCAAATCGGGATTTAATCCTGAAGATCAGTTCAAACATCTGAGCTTTTGTCTCTCTAGTCTCCTCTACCCCTGCGTGTTAACTGTAGATTGACCGATGCCTGTGGATGTCAGGTCGTCACCTGTACGACGGGGTCAACGAACGCTGTTTTTCTTGCATTTAGTGAGGCAGTGCATAAATTTCTAAACACTGCCTTGTAGAGAGTTAGTGCTTGGTAAATAGTAACGATAGTAGTGAGGATCGACGTCAGGGCTGCCCCAGATCCTCCTCCAAGCTCCTCCAAGCAGGCAGCGCTGGGCGTCACTGTCAGCGGTGGTGAGAGCTGCTCTGATTCCAGATATTCTGGGACATCCAGAAATTCTCAGTCGTCTTCACAGTAGGACGCCAGAGACCAGGAGCCTGGTACCCAAAACTGAGGAGGAGGAGGAGAGGAGGGGGAAGGCCTGGGCTGGGGCAAGGTGAGTGCCAGGCAGTTGCCTGGTTAGTGTTGGCATCTCTCAGGCCTCAAGCCTGTGGGAGCTGAGGTTGCTTCAAATGTCTAAAAAGCTGCCTTCCCGAAGGTCGCATCTTGGTCCCCTCTTAGATGATGAAACGTTTGACCTCGGTTGGATGGAATCGCTGTGAGTTAACTGATCTAATGGAAGACAGTGATCAGATCTTTCAAAATAGTCCTTGGCTTGGTGACCTGCTTTCCCGCCTTGCTGTGTGGGCTCCATGTGGTGTGGTGGGCGCAGGGGAGTCCCGAGTGTGGGCGTGGAAACCTGCCTGGGCCTCCTGGTGCCGGGCTCCCCGGGGGAAGCGGCCTTGCACTGGGCCTCAGTCACCTGGCTTCACAGGAGCTCAGCTCTTCGCAGCCTGTGGCTTCGGCGCTGGATTGTGCCCGTTTCCTGTTTTTCAGTTTTCCCAGGTCTCGGGTTCCTGTGTTCCCAGCATCCCTAGTGGCAGTGGCCTCACAAAGGTTTCCTTCCAGGCAACAGAAGCCTCCATCAGTCTTCATTTTGAAAGCATACACTGTCCCTTGGGCACCCATCTGCATTCCCACATATCTTGGCACCACCTTCCCATAGGGGGCCCCCCATGATCCTCACTCCCAGGGCGCTTTGCCTCAGCTCCGGCTTGAGTAGACGCAGCTAGCTGCAGATCCCCTGGACTTCTTTCTCTAGGTCCCAAGCTGCCTACGACACAGGGATGCACCCGGCAACTGCCCGTGGTGATGGGACCGAGTCTGAGGTGTTCCAGATGACTCGGGCAGCCCACAGACCTGGCAGCACCTGTGACTCTGAGCCACCCTTTTTTTTCTGTCCCCTCAGCGTCATGACTCTGACTTACATTTCTACCTACTTGCGCGTTCATGTACATGGGCTTAGGTTTGGGCCTTGTGGTTTTGTTCTGTTCTGGGCTTGCCAGATAAAACACAAGATGTCCAGTTAAGTTTAAATTTCAGATAGACCAGGGAATTTTTTTTTTTTTTTTTGGTAGTTAGTTTAAGTATGTCCCAAATATTACATGGGACTAAAAATAGTTCCTTGTTTATCTAAACAGAAGTTTGACTGGCAGGCCTATGTTTTTATTCTTTAAATCTGGTAACTCTATCTAGGTCTGCCCATCTGCGGCCTCCCTGAGCTGAGGAACTTTCTGGGGGAGGCTCCTGCCCCAGCAGCGGGAATGTACCACGCATTAGGTGGGGAGAGGCATCACTTTCCCGTGTCACGTGGTGCAGAGTAGAGGGTAGGCCCAGACTCGGTTCTCTGTCTGCTAGCCTTTCCTGGTGTGTGCTTCATCCCAGAACAAGGGAACCAGGTCCTTTGTCATGTAGATGAGGAACAATAATTTGACCGGGATGCATGGTCTTGCTCTCAGTCCAGCTCTGGGTACCAGATGGGTGGTTGCAGGGAGTGGGGGCGGGGAGCCCCGAGGACGATGACCCGAGGCGGGTTCACCCAGCCCTGAGCTCTGACGGCAGCTCCGGTTATTGCTTCTCTTCTCAGCAGAGATGACAGAAAGTGTCAAAGCCAAATATTTACTGGAGGCAAAGTCTGAACACTTCAGATAAGATTTAGTGGCTCATCCAGTGGAGGGAAACTTAGGACCTGGAGTCCCTGCAGGTGACAGACACACTGATAGCCCAGCGAATCTTAGGGAGACGGACAGGGGAATCTTTTAGTTTTTATATTTTGAAATTCCCCCTTTTCTCCTCTTTACAGGAAAAATAAGTTTTATCCTGGGGCTGTGAGGCCGAGGAGGCCGCTGGAAGTCTGTGACCGGTGAGTGACAGCATCAAGGTCTGAACACTATTGGATAAAGCTTTGGAGCTCAAACACCCACATTCCCTTCTCTCCCCTTTCCACACACCAAGACGGTTCTCCTAGGGGCCCAGAGGGTACCTCGACCATCTCCCACCTCCAATGGGTCCCATCTGAAAGGGGGTCTCTCTTTAAAAGTGCAGCCTCTTCTGCTTTAGCCTGAGCTTTCCTTAGTACATTACCCCCAACTCCCCATTATTACCATCCCTTCGCTGCATTTTGAATCCCCAAGTGCCCCTTAGAATCTTCTGTTGGGACTTGCCCAGTTCTTCTGGCAGGGGGAGGCTACTCCTGCCCTTGCTGTTTCTAACGGGAGCTCCTTCCCTTGGGCTCTTTCCTACTTTCCCCCACCCCTTGCCCACCTGGCAGCTCTTAGGGAGTGATTGATGGTGTTGTCTCTTGTTGCCGGAAGGGAGAGGGTGAGGGGCTGAATGAGAGGGGCCTGGGCCTGGGGGTGGGTGGGTTTGTCTCTCTGGAGGGGCCCAGAGATCCTTTGTGATATCTTGAATTTCATACACGGGTCCCTCTGTGGTAGATAAAGTAAGTTTTTAACTAAAAGAATGCTTTAGAAAGGACCGATGCCCAGCATTGATGCTCCAGTGTGAGAAGAATAGTTTATTCTTAAACAAGAGATAAAAACAATTTGCCATAACACTGATTATATTAAAATAAAGAATTTCTCTTTATCAGACATCTTAAAGACAAGTTGCATCTGGGGAGAAGGTATTTGGGATGCATATAACTTGCAAGACAATATCAAGATTATATGTGCAGAACGATAAATCAGTAAAAAGAGAACAACTCAGTAGAAAAGTGGATAAATGCCATGAACAGGGCTTTCACAGAATCTCTTTAATTATCAAGAAAAAATAAATTAAGACGACAAGAAGTAAACTTTGATCTGTCTAATTAGCAAAAATTACGATGTCTGTTAATACAACTGGAAGAGATAGAGTCATTCACTCATTTATTCAATAAAAAGTCATCTAGCTCTACTTTGCACTAGGTATTCTTTTAGGTGCTCAGGATAAAGCGTTGAACAAAACGACAAAAATGCCAGTTCTCGTGGTGACTTACAGTCCTCTGGGAGGTGATGGATGATAAACACTAGCTGCAATAATTAACTAGTTACACGGTATGTTAGAAAGGGAGATCTAGCCACGGTTAAGGGCAATTGAGCAGGATGGTGGGGCTGGCGGGGTAATTTCAATTTAAACGGAGCAGGTCAGGGTACACCTTGGTGAGAAAGTGACATTTGAGAAAGATGTGAAGGGCTTGAGGGAATGAACCGTGCACGTGCCTGGGGGCGGGCGTTCCAGGCACAGGGAACTGCTAGTGTGAGAGCCTGAGGTCCAGAGGATTTCTCTTACCTCGTTGACAGAATGTAACGTGCCGTAACCTCTTCGGAAAACAATTTGGCATTTTCTTATAAATTTGCACGGCAATTCTACTCCTAAGTATATACCCCAAAGACACTCTGAAATGTGCAAATATACAAGAATGTTCATAGCAGCAATGTTCGCAATAGCAAAAAATATTAAATAACTCAAATGTCCAGGCATAGGGTTCTAACCGTATTGTCCAGGCGTGTGTTCCAGTTGTCTGTTGCTGCGTAACAAATCATCCTCTTAGCAGCTTAAAACAATGAGGATTATTTTATTACCTTACATGGTTTCTGTGGGTCAGAAATTCAGACGAGAGGGCTTGTCTCTCCTCTACAACATCTGGGGACTCGGCTGGGAAGCCTTGGAGTTTGGGAGTGACTCAATAGCTGGGGTCTAGAATTATCTGGAGATGTCAGGAGTCACATGGCTGATGCTGGCTGTTGGCTAAGATCTCAGCTGAGCTGTCGGCCAGAAAACCCACACATCGTCTCTCCATGTGGCCTTTCCATGTGAGATAGCTTGCACGTTCTCACAGCATGGTGGCTGAGTTTGAGCATCTGCCCCTGAAGAGCAAGGCAGAGGTGCATGAAATTTTTATGATTCAACCTTGAAAATCACAGTGTCACTTCTATCTCACTATATTGATGACGGCAGACACAAAGGTACGCCCAGGTTCAGGAGGAAGGGATAGCAACACCACCTCTGGATGGGAAGAATTTCAAGATAACATTGTAAACAAAGCATGTGAGATGTGAGATATTGTGACTGTCTTTGAAAAATACATTTGGCCACAGACCACTTTCTGGTCACAACAGTTTACATCCTTCTTATATGCAAAATACACTCATGCCCTCCCCCAAGACTTCTAAGTCTTATCCCATTATGACATCAGCTTGAAGTTCAGGATCTCATAGCTTAAATCAGGTTCAAAGGTGAAAGAGGCTATTCAGGTCTGGTTCTCAAGGGCCAAGTTGAGAGTATTCTTCTTGATCTGGAGAAGTGTGAACTAAATAAGTTTTCTGCCCCCTACGTAGCCAACATATAATGGTGGATTAGGCATAAGATCTTGACCTTTCAGTTCATAAAGAAGAAAAGAGGAAGCATAGAGCAGTCACTGGTCCATAGTAATTCTAAAATCTATCTGGACTCATTGCAAGTTCGTTCCATAATTAAGGCTCAGTTCTACTCTATGGGAGTTGTTCTATGTGTCTCTTACTTCTCCCCTCTGGGATCTTGGCATTTTAGTTTTACCTTCCGAGTCGCTCTTCTCTTTACGTATAAAACAGCTCATGTTTACAACTGAGTGATTTTCCAGGCCTACCTTCTACCTTCTGCTTTGGGGGTTCAAAGTCCTTTTCATTTTGCAGTGTCTGAAGTGGCATAATGCTTTAAAAAAATTTGTTGGTTTTTTATGTATCAATTTATAATCCAGTTCATTAATCAAAAGTCACATCCACGAGGATCTTTGAGATAAAGACTTTTCTACCTTGGGCTCCCAGTGAGGCTGCTGTGGAACAATGTCTTTAAGATGGTAAGAAGCTCTGTTTTCTAAACAGAAGATCTACAAGACAAGCCCTTCAAATTTTCATAAGGGAGGAAGCATTTTGAAATGGCTGAATAAGGACCTCTAAAAATCAACTCCTCTATAAAAGCAACTAGAACACCAGAAAAAAAATTCCATAATCAGTTTTTCAGAGTTCTGGAAACTAACAAAAGTCTTGTAACAATTAGAGGAGTGTTTATTCAAGAAGCCTTCTTGGCAAGAATAGCAAGCTTTGTGGTGTTTTAATTCGTCCAATTCCCACCCACTCACCTCAGCTCTGCGGTAGCCTTGAAAACTAACTTTGGAATGATGGTACCTGTGAAAACCAGCATCCGAGCAACCACTGGAGGGGAGCAGAATGGGTTTGGATTGTCCCCAGGAAGATTCATCTCCATCAATAGAGAACTATAATTCTTTAACCAGTCTGGCAGCTTCCTGGAAAAGTCCAATTCAGTAGGCTTATCTTTGTTTGCCTGACTCAGAGTTCACTCAGTGAGGAAAGCCCTATCCCTTGGGTATTTGTCAGAAAAAATCAGCTGCAATTGTTTAACATCAAGTTACTTGAGGCTGTGATACAACTTGGGGCAAGTGGCTGACCAAAAAAACTTAAAAGTCTGAAGAAGAATATGTCCTTAGAGGGCTTTGTAAAGCTTCGGCAAATCACTGTTAATCTAGAATCATGTGCATGTGAAGGGATGTGCATATACATAAGAAGACCTGGGAAGAAGCACCTGAGGAAGTCTTAATCTCTCACTTCTGGCTGACTTTGAGGCTCTGCACAGCAGGAAGTGAAGGCTAAGGCGGAGTTATAAACTGTTAGTGAATTAAAGGTATGTCTCTACAGAGTAGAGACATCAGGGGCTGCACATGACAAAGATTATAGGCTTTACAGAATTAATCCAGGAGACAAAAAGCAGCCATCAGTCCAGGAGGCTTACAAACAACAGCAATGGTAGCAATAAACCTAATTTCCAAATATGCTACATTATAGTATTTACAATGTCCATTTTTAGCAAAAATTTAAAAGACATGCAAAAAACAGAAAATATGGCCCCCACATGGGAAAAAGGC
This sequence comes from Eidolon helvum, assembly GCA_000465285.1. Lineage (NCBI taxonomy): Eukaryota > Metazoa > Chordata > Mammalia > Chiroptera > Pteropodidae > Eidolon > Eidolon helvum. The sequence continues at coordinate 3,597 of AWHC01123960.1, read as the reverse complement.
AGTTAATAAAAACTCTCCCAGAGAAAGTCCACGTTAGATTAATTAGATAAATCGTTAAATTATTAAATATAAAAAGATGCTACATTATAGTATTTATAATGTCCAATTTTAGCAAAAATTTAAAAGACGTGCAAAAAACAGAAAATATGGCCCCCACATGGGAAAAAGGCAGTTAGTAAAAACTCTCCCAGAGAAAGTCCACATGTTAGATTAATTAGACAAATCGTTGTTATTAAATATAAATATTCAATAAATACATATTCGAAGAACTAAAATAAATATATTCAAATAACTAAAAGAAACCACATCTAAAGAATTAAAGGAAAATACAGCAATGATGTCTTACCACATAGAGAATATCAATAACAGACAGGAACCAAATAGAAATAACTGAAGTTAAAAAGTACAATAACAAATGAAAGTCACTAGAGAGGCTAAGCATCAGATTTGAGCAGGCAGAAAAAGGAATCAGTAAACTGGATGGTAGATCAATTGAGATTATCTAGTTTGGGGAACAGAGACAAAATATACTAAAGAAAAATGACTAGAATTTCAAAGACTTGCATGTCTCCATTAAAAGTACCAACATAAGCATAATGGAGTGACAGAGGGATAAGAGAGAAAGGAGCAGAAAGAATATTTGAAGAACTAGTGGATAAAAACTTCCAAAAGTGATGAAAATATTAATCTACCCATCCAAGAAGCTCAACAAACTTTAAGTAGGATAAATTCAAAGAGATATACACATATCATAATCAAACTGTTGGAAGGCCAAAGATAAAGAATATTAAAATCAATAAGAGAAAAACAATCATATACAAGGTTTCCTCAATAAGATTAACAGCTAACTCTACATCGGAAACCATGGCCAGAAGACAGTGAGGTGGTATATCCACTCGACCCCATCTGGGTTATCAGCAAATACCCTGGCCCTGACCACAGGGATGATCATCTGACCAGGTCAGGCCTGTTATTTCTCAGAAGTTTTCCAAACTAGAATTGAGAAAAGAGATTCGGCTTCTTTCTGACAGTGGGAACCACAGGCTTTGAGGCTCTGAGGCCTTTAGCCACCAGGCAACCTCCAAGGGACATGGTTAGTCAGTGGAAGAGAACGAAGCAGCAGTCAGAGAAATGCAGAGCAGGAAACAGCAGGTGAGCTGGTGGCACTGGAGTCCAGCTATATTCTTACCCTTCCTGGGTGTGGTGTGCAACTTTCCTTTGGTTAAATAAACTCAGCATCCTTCGATAACTTTCCCTTTTGGCCTGGCCTGGTTTCAGCTGGGTTTCTGTCACTTGCCATCACTAGGTTAAGGAGAACACATACACACTGTGGCAGAAGAATGCCATGTTTGAGTATGCAGATTTAAAAGTGAACACCAAAGTGCTGATGAGTTTCTACACAAGAAAGTAAACATTAGAGATCCATCTGAGAAGCCTGAACATACTCCTCAGAGTCTGGTGAGAGGCAAACACTGAACAAAATTATAAATATGTAATTATAAATGTTGATAAGTACATTGGAGGAAAAGGTAAGATGATAGGAGAGAATAACGGGATGGGCAGAGGTGAGAGCAGGTGATCAGTAAGGCCTCTCTGAGGAAGGGATGTGAAAACCAAGACCAAGGTGAGAAGGAAGGCAGCCAGGTAAAGATGGAACGGAGTGCCTTCCAGGCAGAGGGAACAGCATGTGTAAAGCTCTGATGGAGAAAAGGATAATATTGAAAACACTCTGTTTGCCAGGTGTTTTAAAAAGTAATTCTTACAACAATCCTGTGAGATAGGTACTGTACTACAGAGCAGTGATTCTCATCCGGGAGGACGCCATTGAGGCTACAACTATGGCTAAGGACAAAACATCAGGAGCTGGAGTTGGAGCCATGTGGAGGGTCCGGGTCATGTCCAGCCTCGTAGGCGATGGGAAAGGATTTTGAATTTTATTCTATGTGCCGAGAGACTATCGAAAAGATTTAAGCAGGATAGTGCATGATTTAAAGTACATGTGAAAAAGCCAGTGATGAACTTTGTTTTTTTTAAAAAATAAAATAATTCCCTTTTGTGATTAGGTTTTATTTTATTTATAATTTTATTTTATTTATACCCAAGTTTCGTTTATAAAACCTACATATTGTTCTTTTGGAAAATATAGAAAAGCACAAAGTAGAAAATAAAAATCACCTCTAACTCTAGCAGACAATAAGCAGTTTTTGTTAACCTTAGAATACAGTAACTTTGACATACAGTTTTTTAATCATTGATAAATATTTTTATTATAGCATAATTAATGGAATGATCAAACAATGGACACATTATTTTATCAGTCAGCAACTAAGAAAAATATAGTGTTGCATGGTACTTTTGTTTCAAGGGTTTGCAGGAAGAAGTGGACATTGATGGGGAGAAAAGAAACTCGTGTTCTGGGGAGTTAGCCCAGCAGGACGATGGGTCGTGTCTGGGGCATGGCTTTTAGTTGTCACTTTGGAAGGCTGCGTTTGAACCACACGTGAGTTTGTTGAAGACTGTAATGTCTGAGCTCTCTAAGGAACATACTAGAGCCGACATCTCTTCGTCCCCTGCAGGCTTAGCCACAAAAACCAGCTGTCCTGTGCAACTCACAGCGTGCAGAGATTGTCCTGTGCTACTGCTTGGGCGTCTCTCGTCCTCACCTTTCCTCCTCCTTCACTGGACCATAATCCTGGCAAGAGCGGCTGGGTGGGCCACGTGCCTCAGCCTGTCTCACCGGTTCATAATACAACAAATCACCAACACACTGGTATTGTGGTGAGTACTTTTTATATGTATCATCTTAATGCATCCTACTACAGACCTCTGAGGTAAGTCATTTTACCCTTTTTTACTGACAAGGAAACAGAAAAGAAACAACTGCTAGAAGGTGACAGAGCCAGTTGAATTTAAATGTCTGAGCCCAAATTCCATGTACTCAACCATTTCTTCGTGCAGCTTGAGTCCCCTCAGAACCCTCTGTCGTTGTTCTGGTTTGTTGGTGGCAGAAGTTCATGTAGGTTTGGGCTGGCCTGGGATTCAGCACCGGTTAGGGGTGAAGCCAACCAGCCCTAAAACTGAGAGTGTTTAAGACATGCAAATAATGGGTAGGTGTTTGGGGGGCAGACCCATCAGGGAGGGAAAGCTGGGTTGGAAGGAGCAGGACCACCTCCTGCTTTAAGATCAGGGCTGAAAGTCTGACTCCTCACACCCATCAGGCCCCCTGCCACAGCTGGATCAGGTTGGAGAGACTTCCCTACAGCCAGCTGGGAAAATCCCCAGGATGCCAGGCCACCAGCTGCTGCCCCCTCCCTCCCATTCGTGGAAAAGTACAGGCAGCTGGAGCCCCAAGAAGCCTTCAGGCAGATGCCTGACTGCCCTCTGGGCTCACAATGGCAAACGCTGAGTCGTTTGTCTTTGCTCCAGGGATGGAGGAAAATAGTTTTCAAAAAAAGCAGTTTAAAAAGTGGAAAATATCCACAACTCAAGTGTCTGCACAGAGTGGGGGTGAGAAGTCTCGCCGGCCTGGTCCTTGTGAGGCAGGGAAGGAATGTGAAACCCTACCGCCCGACCAGGAGGAGGAATGCTCGTATGCCT
>KE780349.1:37660-49522 GCA_000465285.1 Eidolon helvum | reverse complement strand
TTCCCTAAGCCTACCTGAAACTTTGCTATTAGTGTTTGGGCAAAAGCTGAATGTAATGCGTATGACCTGTTCCACACCCAGTCTTTAGGAGCCTGGTGTGAGTGGGCTGACAGGAGAGATGTCGGGGCGCTGGGCTCTGTTCCCCGGGACCTGGGACACAGGATGGGGGAGGAACACCAGGGGCAAACTTGCCTCTTCTTGAAGCTTTGCTGAGGGCACCCAGCACAGAGGTACATGCCTCTAAGTCCCCAGGCAAGGCTTCTGCCCTGGTTGTGAAAGGTCATAGGGCCTCAGGCAGAGGTCAGGAGGAGGAAGGCAGAGCTGTTCCAGTCGTGTGTCCAGAGAAAACCATGACCTTCCTGCTGTGGTATGTGAATGAGGCCTTGAGGCAGAAGTGGGCCAGGCCCAGATTGGCTACAGCTGTGCTCCACCCAATGGTCTCAGCCCCCACCACAACTCTGGCTCAGCGCCCAGAAGGGAGTGGGAGCTGGGCCTAAAAAAAGCAGGGTATGGCAGACATAGTCCCTTATTCAATATCCATCCCTCCCTTCCCTCATACTATCAGAATCCTGATTTTGTTCAGTTCTGTGACAGTGTCCTGACAAAAAGTTACCACTTCAGATGCCCTGTAGCTAGCAGCAGCCACATGACCAAACTGGCCAATGAGATGTAAGCAGAAGTTGCTAGGTAAGTCTTTCTAAAAAGCTTTTAAAAGGTGGCCCATTTTTTTCCCCCTTCTTCGGACTTATGGACATGATACCTGGAACTACAGCTGCCATCTTGAAATCATGAGGTTGAAAGCCATGGTCTGAGGAGGATAAAAGCTGTGTGCTAAGGATGGTGGAGCAAAAAGCAGCCTGGGTCCTAGGTGACTTCCTGGAGTCGTTTCACCAGTCCTGGACTGTTTTCCTTGGGACTTCTTAGTATGTGAGAAACACAAACCTCTATTTGGATAAACCACTATAGCTGGGTTTCTTTTATACCTGAATACAATCTTCACATAGGACCTTAGAAAGAATGTTCCTGATTTGGAAATGGGGACAGGTCAAGGCAAGAACATGGTCCCCTGAGAGGGAGGGAAAAGGAGGCCTTTTCCTTCCTTTTTGAGGGGTCCACTATCACTCTACAATCTTCAGGGAAATCCTGTTTCCTAAGGGATTAAATTCATATTCCTCAGACCTACATTTAGGACTATGAAATTTGGCCCCAAATTAATTTTCCAGGCCTTTTACCTTTACATCATTCACTGGAGCAAGAATGAGCCTTCTCTTTCTCCTGAATACAGCTGATATACTTCCATCCTTATCTCAGTTCCCGTGAGTTCTCCCTCCTCTTTACCTGTCCCAGGCTCACCTGCTCTTGTGGGCTGCTCTTTTGAGAAGACTTTCTATCACTCTGGGTTCCAGGGCCCTCTCGTTCTTCGATCTCCTTTATCATTGAGATCTTTACGTTTTTCATGTGCTTTGGACTCATCTCCCCAGAAAGGCTGTGAGATCCTTCAGGGTCAGACCTTGGGAGCATGGTAGTGTAGGAACATAATGTGCTTGGGAGTCAGACTCGAGATCTAAGATGATCTTTGAGTATGTCACTGAACCTCTCGGAGCCTCAGTAACCTCATCTGTGAATGGGGGATAGTACACATTCCTACCTCCTAGGGTTTTGGTGAAGATAACCTCCATAAAGCATTCAGTGAAGTGCCTGGCACACCTGAGGTTCTCAAGAAGTGCTTGTGTGTTGACTTGTTGCCTGCTTGGTAACCCCTCAGCTGTACCTTTCCCCCTATCCTTTGCGTCTTTTTCCACCTTTTTCTCTCTCCCTTCTGTTTTGCACTTGAACTAGGAGACCTGTATCAAGTTTGGGGAATGACCCTGAGCTGTTCTCATTTTCCCAAAGGGCAGATCTAAGGCTCCTGGTTTTAGTCTTTAATCACAGTAGGAGGCACAGAGGAGGAGACTTCATGTCCATTGGTAAGGGGGTGAGATGAGGTGTTAACTTTAGTGCTTAAGTGAGTTAACTAAGCCTTTTCTCTGAAGATTTGTAAGGAAAATGGATATATTAAAGCCCAGTTTTACCTGGCAATGGGTGATGGACTAAATGACTTTATAGCACTTGGTATTTTTTATAAATTCTTAATTCCATCTGCTATAACAAGGTGAACATCTGGGCTTTAACTTTTTTAATATCTTGATCTCCTTCTCCTTTTGCCTCCATCTGACTCCAGGAACCCAGGTCAAATAAGATGGTTGTGAGAAGTAACCCGCTGCAAAAAATTCTATCATTGAAAGTTTAATGCAAAATGACAGCTTTATTACTTTCAAGTAAAAACCTGTCACATGGAGCCATAAATGGGGTTGGATGCATTGAACTGAGTGGAAAATGAGAAGTCACTGTAGACTTATATGGTAGTATAATGTGTACTGACATTGAATCTCGGGGTGGTCTTCCTTTTGTAGTGTGTTTTCACTAAGCATCACTCAGAGAGCCCAACAGGACAGAAACTTATTCTTTGTCCCTCTTAAGGCGGAGCCTTCCGCCTGGGAAGAGAAGGGGTTCATAAAGACTTGACCAATGGCACAGCTATGCCCAGCCTCATTCAGTTTGTTGCATTATCCCTAAAGTCTCCTGTGCTGTAACCAGACTGCCAGCCATCATCCCTGAGTGGGGTCGGTGGGTAAGTGTGGGGTTGGTGGGTAAGTGCAGCTGGCTGTTGCAGGGGTTGGGGAGCTGGCCCTGCGGGGTGGGGGGGGAGTTGAACTACTTGTTCCACACACACCAGGTGGCTTCATTTTGTGCCTCCCTTGAGCCCTCTAGTGTCCCAAGTCTGTTCCTTTAGGTTATGGTTGCTAGTTTTTTGCAGAAGGAGGAGGCAGGTTGTGTGCATCTCTGTTGTGGGCAACTGTTTATTTGTTGTGTTTGTGTGCATGCGCACATGTGTGCGTGTGTGTGTGTGAGTGTGTATGTGTATGGGATTTGAGGGTTTGTCTGTGTGGCCTGTTTTTTGTCTCTTCCCACTTTTCCACTACAGCTGACTTGCTGTGGCTCCAATCAGGTGTTCAATCCCTCTTTCCCAGTTGCCCTAGGAAGACAGCTAGATTTTGCCACCCCATGTCACCCAAGCATGTATTGCTCAGTGATAGAGACACCCTTTGCTGTCAGACTCTGAAAGGCTTGGGCTCCCTGGAGCTTCAGTGTCTCTCTTTTTGAAAGATATGTGGCCTGAGAGCAGGCTCCAAGCCTATGGGACTGGCTGTATACAGTCCTGTTCAGGCCCAGTGCTAAATGGACCTTTGACAGTGGCCTGGTGATGCTATCACGGCATGTTTGCAGAGCTGGAAAGAGCTTGAGGAGTTTTGGCTCCTGTATTATTTTTTGTATTAGTGTCTCTGCTATAACACATGACTATGAACTTAGTGGCTGAAAGCAACTCAAATTTATTCTCTTACAGTTCTGGAAGTTGGAAGTCCAAAATGGGTTGGCAGGGCTGCATTCCTCCTGGAGGCTCTAAGAGGGAACCCATTTTCTAGCCTTTTCTAGCTTCTAGAGGCTGCCTGCTTTCCTTGGCTCGTGTACCCACATCCCTCCAACTTCTGTTTCCATGGCCACATCTCCTTCTCTGATGTTCACCTTCCTGTCTCCCTCTTATAAGGACCCTTGTGATTACATTGAGCCCTCCTGGATAATCCAGGATCATCTCTCCATTTCAAGGTCCTTAATTTAATCACATCCCAAAGTCTCCTTTGCCACATAAGGTGGCATATTCACAGGTCTGGGGACTGGAACATGGACATCTTTGGAGGGCCTACCCCCAAGCCTACCATAGCTCTCCACAGCTCAGAGATCTATGAAAGTGAATAGATGTGATGGATCTCAAGCCAGTCTGGTCATGGTGCGATTTCTGTAGTTCTGGAAAATCCTTCTAAACTCCTTCCTAAAGATACCTCCCTAACCTGCTAACTTCTGAAATCCTCCTCTTAGCAGATAAAGTATCTTCACAGTGAGAGCTAAGGCTTAGTATAAGGATGAAATGCATTACTGCACACTAAGGTGTAAATGGCTGATAGCAGAGCCTTTCCTAATAACAAGTTCTGATTGGAGGGAGGCACCATGTGAGGGCAGGAGTGCCAGGGAGGGAGAAAGCAGGGAGGCAGGGGCTAATTTGGGTCAGGTCTCTACAATACACTAATGTAGTGGTTCCCAGTGATGGACAGAGTGAAGGCACTTGGAAGTATGACCATAAAGTTTTAATCAAACAGAGCAAAATGCCTGCGATGCAGAACAGGTAGTGCTTGGAGAAGAGAAAGAAGATTATCTCCTTGGTGACATAGATTATGTGTATAAAGATGAAGCAGTACAGGAACATGGCAAACTGGTTCTGGGGAAGCAGGAGATCCTGGAGGCCTCCTGAGAACTGTGGAGGAAAGAAGAGAGCGAAGCTGGCAAAACTGGGGAGTGGGCATCAGGCAGAGCTGGGCTTCAGTCTTGTTCTTTCCTGAATGTGACCTCTGCCAGGTTGCTTTCCTCACCTAAGGAAAGGGGAATAGTGCCCACCTCACAAGACTATGAGGAGAGAAAGACAAGGAATGAGAAATTCCTAGCAAGGTCACTGGCACATAGAGGGCAGTCATGAGCTTTTACTTCTTGAGCCTCCTTTTCTCCTTCCTGGTTCAGGCCAACACCTTCCTCTCTCTCTTCGGCCCATCCTGCTTTACACAGGTGGGAAGTCCCTCTCTGACTGAGATCCTAGATCTGGATGCTGAGTCTTTGAATCTTCTCTGGATGGTTTTCCCTGACACTCAGCCTTGCTTTCTGGACTGCGGCACAATAAGAGGGTGCCCCTTGGACACAAATGACTGACTCTCTTGGTCCTGGCCCATGTCACATGGGGTCAGTCCATGGTCCTTCAGCCTAGGGTTTGGTCTCCCCTGCAGATAAGTGGTGGGGCCTTCCTAAACCTCAGAGACTTTGGCATGGGGAAAGCAGCTTAAGTTGTCTGTCTGATTCTGCCTGTGTGCTGTTCTTTTCCAGAATTCATATAATTGAGGTTTGACAGAGCCCATTTTAACTGTAGAAAGCATCAACATATAAGTAAGGCAATAGCTGATACAATATTTTGATCTGTAGTTAAGATACCACCCATGGTTTATTCTTTAAAATAACTTTTAAAATCATGCTTTTAAAATCATGCCATAGTTTTTGTGCCATAGTTTTTGTTTGTTTGTTTGTTTGTTTTTGTAAGCAGGCAGATAGCAGGGACTGTGATTCCCTAAACTAGTTAGAAACACACTCACAGATGTATTTTTTAATACAATGAAATTAACCTACCCACCCATCCACCCAGAAAAAGAAAGTGGAAAGGAGACTTCAGAATCAAGTCAGCTCTCCACCTTTCAATACATGCTCCCTAAATAAAACATGTTTGTAAACTATTACCAGAGACTGGTGTTTTGGACACACCATTATTGAAACAAATATATAAAAATGGGAGGGGCAACCAAATGAACACACACTGGCAGAAAACTACTCCAGTGATGCCACCTCTAGAATGCATAGCAAGGAAGGTTGAAGACCAGAGGAAAAGAATTTCTCATTCCTAGTGTTCTAGTGGGAGTTGAAGCCTGGGCAGGTGTAATGCTTCCCTGGAGACCCCGTAGGCTCTGGATCCGTGGACTTCCTGCCACCTTTTGCAAAATGCATGTATTTTCAGTCTGAAATGCTTATGGAAGATATTTATGATTTCAATAACAAAACATGCATTTGTGAAAGCTTATAGTCTTTTCAAAAACACTTTCAATGGTCTATCTTTTGAGTAGAAGACAGGGAGCAGGGAGGACTATACACCAAGGGCTTCCAGCTCACCCAGTAAGGAAAAAGCTTTTCAAACTAAAAGTGGAAAACAAACATGGTTAGGAAGAGATATCAACCAAAGCCATAGTACCACACCATATCTGCTTTCAATAGTTTCAGGCTCAAACTTGTAGCAGATTTTATCCGAGGATACTAAAAATAAAACCACAAGTTTGGAAATGGAACTTATTTGTGAGACATCAAAAATATCAGGAAACTTGCCAGAACCTTAGAGACAGGTGATTATTTTCTAGATTTTTAAAAAGAGGGGGGAAAAGAGGGATTCTAGAAATTCCAGTTCAGTAAGCTTGACTTGGCTAAGCAAAATCATTCAGTGTATTATTAAGCAGGTATTTTGTGAGCAAGAAAAAAATGAAAATGGTTAAGAAGCCAGCGTGTGTTCATTGAGAACGAATCATGCAAAACCAATCCCATTTTCTTTAAAAAAATAATTGATCTGTTAATTGGGGAAATGCTACAGGTAGTATACTATTTTAATTCTGGGAAACCATTTGACAGTGTATCTCAGCATAGTTTTTTTTTTTTTTTTGGACAAAATAGAGAAATGTGAGCTGGATACAGTGTAACACAAGGGTGATGATTAATGGAAAACTGCTAACCTGTAGGGAGATCTTTTAGTGATACTTGTTTAAGTCACATCCTCCTCAACGGTTATAGCAATGACTTGGATAAAGGCAGAAGGCAAATTTCTCAGAATTGAGAATGACTCAGAGCTGGGAAGCAGAGCTAATACGTTACATTCCAATAAAATTGAAAAATGATGAACTTTAGTTGCTGCATTTGGGTCAAGAAGTGAATTGCATGAGTACATAAAAATGTTAATAGCTAATATTTATTGAGTGCTTACCTAATGTGCCAGGCTCATTGCAAAGTGCCTTATGTGCCTTCTCTCATTTAATCCTCACAATGACCCTATGAGGTAGATACTACCTTATGGATGAGTAAACTGAGGCTCCAAGATGATTAGTAACTTGCCCAGTGTCATGTGGCAGAGCCAGGATTTCAACCCAGAATTGTCTGATTTTAAAGCCCAGATGACACTGCTTTAAACAATAACATCTTTCATTATTTACTGCTTATGATGGTCCAGTCACAGAGCTAAGCACGTCATATCCCATTTAACTGCAAGTAGGTGTTCTTGTCCCCATTTAGTACAGATTAGGGGAGAATGGTTCGTTTCTTGCCAAAAGATGTCCAAGTTTTGTTGACAACAGAGCAGAATGATCCAAACAGAGTAGATGTGGCCCTAATCAGAGAGGTGACACTTTTATCAAAATCTACTGGTCAGACTGCAGTGAGGGTTCTGGGTCTCATCCCAGGCATTATATATCTCTTAAAAGAGATGCCCAGAGGAATGGAAAGAGGAAACGTCGAAGACTTTTCCCTGAGAAGAAAAGCCCTGGGCAGGTGGGTAAACAAGGAGGTTCTCGAGCTCCCGCTAGGGTCCACTCTCCCTGAAGAGTTGAATCTCAGCTTAGCGTGGAAGCTCTAGGGCAGTGAGCAGCCCAGCTCTGGACCTGGGGCAGGACGCAGCAGTGAAGCAGGCAGGATGCGCTCTGGCGCAGGTCAGGGACGGAGGTCTCCCTGACCCCCAGCGTCAGCCCTGGCCCTTGGGGCTGGACCCGTGGGCCTCGCGGCCAGGTCCCCCCACCCTCTCCATGTCACCTACCAGGTGGGGCGTTGCCTGCTGCTGCAGCTGCTCCATCACTTCCTCGTGCTGCCGCTGGCGATCATTCTCCTCGTGCAGGTACCTGAGCCGTGTGAGCTCGAACTCCATGCGCACCCTCTCCAGCTCCATCTCGACACTGCACTTAGTCCCCGGGGTCCCCAGAGCCCGGGGCAGTTTCATAAGTTCAGGTCCATCCCCTGCTTGGCCCTTGGTGGTAGAGCCGGCTTTGGGGGACAGCGACTTAGGTGGCCCTGGTTCGTCTTTGTTCTCATAAGTTTCCATCTCCTCCAGGTAGTCGTAGGAAGAGTCTGGCTTAGGGGGCTCTGCCTCCGGGGGCTGGGAAGAGGGCAGTCCAGGGATGGTAAGGAGTCAGTAGGGGGCCCCCCTTCCACCCCTACTCCCACCCAGGGCACTCCCCCTGCCCCAAGCCACAGTGGACTGGGGTGTTTGGAAGAGTGTTTGAGTTGGAAAGATCTAGAATGAGCTCTTTTCAGAAATGCACTTACATGGAGTTATCAGGACCTGAGGGTTGAGAAGGAGGAGAGGGCACACTGACATAAAGGAATGACATCCTAAAGTTGCAAGAGGCGGAACTGGGAAATTGAGGTAAAAGGATGTGTTCTTGGTGATTTTTAAACCGTGGAGGTAACTTTCCCCCACCAGGCCTGACCTTGAGAAGAGTTAGACACCCAGTCCTCTGGGGGCTACAGTAGGAGAGAAGAACCCTGGCAGGGTCTGTGTAGAGAGAACCTAAATATTTGAGGACCAAAAAAAGGAGTATGGGGGAGCCAGGCCCTATCCACATAGGGAGGAAAGGGCCCCAGTGGGGAGGATGGTGGGAAAGACTAAAGCTTCAGGTGACTTCACAGTCTTATGGCAGCCTTCCTCGTTCCATGTCACAGCCGGGTGCCAGTTGTGGAGAGGGGGTGCACATCACCTGCTCTTCTTTAGCAGCTCTCTGGGACCTCAAAGCACTCAGCTCCTATCACGTGTCCCTACAGTACTCTCTCTTCCCCTGTGGGGACAGGCTGGGGCAGTGGGATAGGAGTTCCCTTACCAAAGCCGCCCTCAACTTCCCTTCAGACATGGGGTCATCAGGCGCCATCTTGGGGAAGGTTGGGCAGCTTTCTCCCGCCCCCTGGACTTCCATCACCTCCCTGTCTTCTGTTGCCATTCAGAAAACAATGCTGCCAATTGGGGCCTAAGGACATCTTTTGAGGCACTAGCATTTGGCCTCACCAGATTCCACACACCAGCCACCATCACAATCCCCTGTCCTCATAATAACCCACATTCTATCAGTTGCTAGGGCCCCTTTGGCAGAGGGTGTGACACCCTTCAGATGCTGTTATTAATAATTGCAACATGGGCCTTTGCTCCCCCAGGACTGCTTTGAAAACTAGAATTTCGCCAACTGAGATCCAGAATGCCTCATTTGAAATCGAATCCCTTGGGGTCCTCTTTTAAATGCAGACTGCATTTGAGTGGATCACAATTAGCTCCACACACCTTATTAGGGGCCTAACTGTGTCCTGCCCCCCACCTCCCCCATTCACATATTGAAATCCTAGCCCCAGCCCCTTAGAATGTGACCTTATTTAGAGATAGGGTCTTTACAGAGGGGATTAAGTTAAAATAAGGTCATTAGTGTGGGTCCAAATTCAATATGACTGACGTCCTTAAAGAAGAGGAAATTTAGATACAGACATGCACAGAAGGAAGACGACATGAAGATAAGGGAGAAGATGGCCGTCTATAAAACCAAGGAAAGAGGCCTTGTAAGAGTCAGGGTTTTTCAGAGAAGCAGAATGAGTAGGAGATTATATATATACATATATATCTTTTTAGAAATGCACTTATGTGGAGTTATCAGGACCTGAGGGTTAAGGAGAGGGCACACTGACATATAAAGGAATGACATCCTTAAGTTGCAAGAGAGAGCACTGGGGAATTGAGGTAGAAGCCTACATATATAGGTGATTTATTGTTTATTATAAGGAATTGGCTCATTTGATTTGGGAGGCTGAGAGGTGGCACAATCTGCTGTCTGCAAGTGGGGGACCCAGGAAAGCCAGTGGTATAAATTCTAATTTGAGTCCAAAGGCCTCATACGCAGGAGTGAGCTGATATAAGTCCCAGTTCAAGGCCAGGAGAAGATGGATACCTTAGCTCAAGCAGTCAGAGAGAACCAATGCAGCCCTCCACCACCTTTTGTCCTATGAAGGCCCTCCAAGGATTAGATGATGCCCATCCATGCTGGGTAGGGCTGTCTGCCTTACTCAGCCCACCTGAGTTAGCATTTGCCTTAAGGCCAGTCTCTTCCAGAAACACCCTCACAGACACACCGAGAAGTAATGTTTAAACTGGTAGCTGGGCATCCCATGGCCTGATCAGGTTGACACATTAACCATTGCAGGCCCGGAAGAGATCCCTCCCTCAGCCTTCAGAAGGAACCAACCCTGCTGACACCTTGGTGGTGGGTGGACATTTAACCTCCAGAACTGTGAGAAAATGAATTTCTGTTGTTTAAGGCACCCAGTCCATGGCCCTTAGTTATGGCAGCCCGAGCAAAGTAATATAACCCCTTTTATCCACAGAATGGATTGTGGGGGGTCAGCAAAGAGACTGGGAGCTGGGAAAAATACTGTGTCCTCTTCAGTTTTGTGAAAAGGACATCAGCCAGTTTCTGTAGTTCAAGGCTGCATTATAGAAAGGGAAAGGGCTGCATTTGAATTCTACCTGGCAACTCTCTCTAGCTGTGTACTCATTTGTAAGTGGGGATAAGGATTTAGCTACTCCCCTGCATTGCAGCACTGACATGAAAATAAGATAATATATTTGTCCACTACCTGCCTATACAGGGGTTAGGTCAATGATAACCATCATCATTATTATGGGGGGAGGGGGGACTTGTCACTGGAGAAAAGAAGGTGCTTGAGATCTACCCTCCTGGAAATCTCTAACTGAAGTGTGGCTTTCCTCTCCAGCATTTTGATGGTGACCATGGGAACTACCTCACAGCTGACGTGTGAGACGCGGATTCTGCCTCGGCACTAGGAGGAGGATTCCCAGTTAAATTTGAATTTTAGATAAATATTTTTTAATATAAATGTATTCTAAAAATGTCATGGGACACACTTATACTAAAAATTTATTCATTGTTTATGCAAAATTCAAATGTGACTGGGGATCCTGTACTATTTTATTCGCTAAATCTGTTGATTTTAACCTGCCCAAAAAAACAATTATATATGACCAAATAATAAAATGCTATTCAAATTGCTAAGTACTGAAATATACAATAAATACTATGGGTAGTTGTATCAACTTATATCCAACAACCATAAAATCTCAGTGGCATACAACAATAAACATTTATTTAGCTCATGCATCTAAGAGTTGGCTGATCTTTGCTGGGCTCAACTAGAAGGTTTGGCCAGGCAACTTTGTATCACGTGTCCCTTGTCCTCTTCTTGGGGATACTGGGCTAGGCTGGGCATACTCTTTTCATGGCAATGCAAGTAGCAGAGAGGTCTTGGAATTGGCACCATCACCTCTATCTTATGCTATTGGCTTTGACCATTCATATAGGATGTTTATATGGCCAAACCCAAAGTCAAAGGATGATGAAATGTATTCTGTTCCTTTAGTGGGTGTGGAGTTGGGGCAGGATGAAGAGTTGGGGTCCACAAGACTATCATTACAGCGAAGAAGGTCAGTGCTAATACGGTTAAAACAGCTGGGGGAAGTTTGGAGAATGAGGTGACGTGAAGGGTTGGTGGGATTTGGGCAGGAGGAAAGGATCAGCATGAGCAAAGTCTCAAGTGATAATTATTATCCATTTACCTCTCCATTTCTGCTCTCTGCCTTTCTCCACCCTGCACTTTCCCTAGGAGGCTGACCCCCAAGAAACTGCTTTAATTCATTAGGCAAAGCAGTATACTTTAAGGCAAAATGGAGTCTAGGACTTTCATTTCCTCTGTCCCTTGGTAAGATCCTCACACACCTGTCCTGTAGGGGACTCTGCAGGAAGCTGGGAAGATAGGTCTTGTAGCCTTGGGTTAGTTTGACACTCCTAGAAGTATGAAGAATCTCCCCTTCCTCCACTGAGTCCATGGAAAAGAACACTGTAGTAAGGATACATGAGAGAACAATGGAGACAGGACAGGGACTTGGGTGACCGGGTCTCTTGGAGACTGTGCCGATTCTGCAGCCAGGGCTGGTACAGCTTCACATGCTTTGTCATTGTTACAACTCGTCTGGTCCTGGTGTTTTGCCGCTCCGTATCCTTTCACTTCTCATGAACATCCTTCCTGATATTTTCCCTA
>KE780349.1:24390-37655 GCA_000465285.1 Eidolon helvum | reverse complement strand
TCCCTACAGTGTATGCTGAGGTGTGTGCAGCTTACTTGTAACATCAGCTTCTAACAGCCCTCATGGCCTTGACTGCATTCTGTGTTGTGTTTGTCCTTTCTTAGTCAATCATGACTTCCTAGCAGACTTTCCTAAGGGCAAGAATTAGAATGACCTCGTTTGTCTCTCTTTGGGCAGAACGTTTCATTCTAGCCACTGGGCAGCCTATAAATAGGGAAGGTGCCCCACTTGGCTTAGACGGAGGGAGGGATGTGGAAGGATGGGGAAGGCAGGGACACAGTGCAGTGCACAGCAGCAGGCTCTGTGTGTAGGGGTCAGTTTCTCTTAGAAGGGGCATTGGGTGCAGCGGGCACCATATCGAAGATCGTGGGCACATTCACAGACCCACACGTCAATAGTAGGTTTGGCAAATAACCAGAGGAGAGACTTGTGTATTAGTACAGCACTCATAAGCTTTCATGTACATGATCTCATTCGATTCTCAGAATGCCCTTGTGAAGCAAATAAAAGCAGGTACAATGATTGCTTCCTGACAAGCAAGGGACCTGAGTCACACAGATGAAGTGGTGTCTGAGTGAAAAGGACCTTAGCAGTGGAAGCAGGAGTGGAATGTTGGTTTTCCACCCCTTCTTCGGTGTTTTATGTTAGACCGTGAAGATGATCTTAGGGACTCCAACTCTGAGAGGTGAGAGGATTTTCTACCTCAAAAAATGAAAGAAGATGGTATATATGTACATAGATGTTTATGAGAACACTGTTTATAATAGCAAAAGACTGGAAACAACCTAAATTTTTGCCAGAAAGGATCTGGTTAAATAATTAGTGCTCTATCCATATCAAGAATATTATGCAAATTTTAAAGAAAATAAGATTAAAAGGGGTGGGGGGGGGGAGCCAAAAAAGGTAGATGCATCAGTGCAAATATGAAATGCTCTCCAAGCTATATTATTCAAAGATACATGGTGTGGGAGGGGGCTAGTCTTAACTATGCAGCATTTTGTGCTCTGACTTAAAAAAAAAAATGTGCATATATTACATTCTCAATTAAAGTTTTAAAAAGGTATGTGGAAGAGAGAGCTTTGTCATTATGAAGGAAGTTTAAGATATGTAACTTGTTCTAGATGAGGACAGGCAGGCATCTTGGAATCACTGGGTCATATCCAACCTACACATTATCTCCCCACCCCAATGCCCCCACCAGTCTAGGGGAGTCTTTGGTCAGGGATGAACATCTTACTGCTGAAATGTCCTCTTCCTCTCCTGCTGCCTCAGCTATAGACTTCTGTGGTTTTGGGACACTTTAGCTCAGATGTGCAGGAGTGTTTAGAAGGTTATAGTAACAGTAATAATAGCTTACATTTATTGGGCACTAACTGTACCAGGCACCAGGAGTTTTTCATGAATTATTTCATGTCATTTTTCAGAGGAACTGTATACAAATTAAAAACTATGTAAATATGAGTAAATTACTGTTATTACCTCTATCTTTATAGGAGTGGGAAGTGAGTTTCAGAGAGGCAAATTCACCTGGTCGCAGTGACAGGAACAGATGAAGCCGAGACTTCAGCACCAAAGTCCCTGTAGTAAATCCCTTCCTGCTTGAACACTGAGAGTGGTTTCTGTTTTCCCGACTAAACTTGGCTGATACAGGGGTTACTGAAGAGGAGGTGACCCAGATGTGCAGAGGATTTGTTGGGGGAGTCCGGCCGAGGAGGGAACCAGGAGCTGCTGCAAGAGGGCGCCTACGGGACGTTCGCAGGGATGTGTGTGAGGGCATGCGCGTGGGCACTGTATCAGTCAGGGCCCAGTTAGGAGACAGAAACGACAGAAATTCCAGCAGGGAAGGCAGACGCTAAAGAATTATTAACTACTAATAGGGATTGACTACTTAGGATTAAGGAGAGCTCTAAATAATACAGGAAGGAATAAATTTGGGAGAGGTGAGATTCAGAACTCATCCAAGAGGGTATGGCTTGAGCCCCTGGACAGTGTAAAAGTTCACTGAGGTCAAGGTCAAGCAGGTCAAGGCTGGCAAGCAGGAAACTACACACTGAGGTGCCTGCAAAACTGACCAGGAAGCTGCCTTGGGGGTGGTGTTGAACGTGCCAGGAAATCACTGGAGAGAAGCTCAGCTGGGAAACTTGAGGAGCTGCCCCGAGATACCCCTAGGACTAGGTGTGCTGGCCAAGCATTGCAGCATTGAGGGAGTAAGAAAAAAGGAAGCTGCACCAGAACCAGGAAGAGAAGCCCCTTTCTCCTGTGATGTTTATCTAGCTCCTTCTAATGAGAAAGCTTAATATCGTGGGCTGGCAAGAGAAATGTTTATACAGTTCAGCTTGAGTATCAGGAGCAGGGCAATGAAGGGTGGATTTGCAGCTGAGAGGCAATAAATTGATAACTGGGTTATCAATTTATGCATACCAGGAATTTAGTTCCCTTTGAATACACTTGCCTCATTGAAGTCACCGAAAACAACATTTCACAAGTCTCTTCCAGGGTTCCAACTCTGGTTTAGGTACTGGGGGGAATACCAAGGGTCACCACATGCAATTTTTCTTACCTTTGTGGACTATATAATCTATGCCCAATGCTTGCTTGCCTTCCTGG
Organism: Eidolon helvum; assembly: GCA_000465285.1. NCBI lineage: Eukaryota > Metazoa > Chordata > Mammalia > Chiroptera > Pteropodidae > Eidolon > Eidolon helvum. The sequence continues at coordinate 35,048 of KE780349.1, read as the reverse complement.
CTTTTTGCTGGTGGGTTTTCTCAGCCCACAAAACCCTCTCTCCTTTATCTCCACCTACATACTCCCTCCAGCCTTCAGAGCCCATCCCAGCTACTACTGCCTGCGATACTGTGCGCTTTGTGTCTCTGACTGCTTTGTATTAAAATTATCCAGTGCTTATTTCATCTCTCCCCCTGGATTAGAGGCTGGGTGAATGCAGAGCACATTGCCTTGCCCCCAGGAGGTGACGGAAAAGGGTCGTGTTAGCCAATGGCCCTGGCCAGGCTGTAGCTCCCTTCTGGCTTGTGTGTGACATCGGCAGGCAGACCAGCTGGTCAAGGAGCCACATGTTGTTTATCTTTTCACACCCCAGCAGAACCAGAGGCCTCCCTTCCTGGGTCATATCCAACCTACACATCACTTTTCTTTATGATCCCTCAACTTTAATGTCGGTGAATTAGTAGTAGATGAATTCCCACAAAGCTGGGTGTGGATCAAAGTCTTGTAAGTTTAATTCTATTTTGAGAAGTAGGGTAATGAGTGTGGGAACATTGCTGTTTAAAGGAGTTTGTGCATAATTTCACAAAGATGCTTTCCTCCAATCTATAATTTATATAAATTTAATGGCCATTCATGTAAGAGCTTGTTAAGCAAAGCCCACCTGAAGTGACCTCTGAGAGGCCTGAATACAAGTGACCTTGGACTCTAACCAGGCTGGAGCTCCTGATGGGAGGAATATGCCAACGAAGAGCCTGCTTAAGGCTGAAATTCTGAACTTCCGTCATTCAGAGCTGGAAGGGGCTCTGGACACCCTCCAAGCCCCTCCTTGTGACAACTTCTGATTAATTAATTTTGGGTCAGAGGAACTACCTAGTGGAGTGCAGTGGAAAATGTTCCGTACCAGGGACAGAGGTTCTGGGTTTCTGGTCCAAACTCCGCCACAGCTAAGCCATGGCTGGCAAGTCACTGAACTCTCCAGGCGTACAGCTTCTGCAGGTAAAAAGCCGGGGTGGTTAAGGCTGCTCCTTCGTCCAGGCCTGTTATAGTTGTTTCCGCCTTACACCTGGGCTTGGAGTCCTGAGCTGCATTTCCTGTTAGAGTTTTCTCACCTGGCCTTGTACATGTGCTTTTCAGTGCTGGGTCCAGCTGCGCTCAGCGGGATGAGGTAATAGCATTGACATTGTTGAAGTCCACAAAATAGCCTCCTTGAATGTTTATCTGACATCTTTTCTCATTTCATGTAAGTGTGTGTAAATTAAACTTATTCGCACGAAGAACTTTACTCTCCTCACCTTCGTGTGGTTCCATTGTCCCTCTCCCTAACCATGGGAAGGTGATTCTGACTCTGTGAAGCTAGTGTTGGCCAACCCTGCCCCCTTGTGGTTCATCTTGTCTTTACTGAGGGGCTTTCAGCCCAGGAGTTTTTCTGGATTCTTGCTCCTGGTCATTTCCAAAATTATCAGAATGTCACCCCAGAAAACTGAACCCACAAGACCCTTGGGAGGGATTGAAGCTCCAGAGAATGGCTGTCAGCAGCCCAAATAGGAAGAACTGGCTGTGTAGGGGTCAGTGTTGCAGGGAGGAGGTTAAAGTGGGCAGAATATGTCACCAACAGAAATACCTGGGAACTGAGCCCAGACAGAGCCATGGGAATGAGACTATCAGAGGGGCACTTGGTATCTGGGACATCTAGTGGGAAGCAGTTGGTAGCTGTCCCAAGTGTGACCCCTGGAGGCTCCCTCCAGCAGGCAGAAGAGCTGTGCCAGCAAACAACTGGGTTTGTCTTCAGGCTCGGAGTAGGACCTCTGATCCTTGAAGGGGTGTAGGTCTACAGATCAAATGGAATGACAAGGAGAGAACTAAGACAGGAAGAGGGGAGGATCTGGTAGGGAATCTAATTCAGAGCTTACAAAATAAGGTGGAGGACAAGAGTAAGCACTCGGGTCTTAGGACTAGGGTAACAGCTGGGCTCAGTTACCAGGGGCCATGTTAGAGCAGGCCTGGCCCTGAGTCTGACCTACATAGCCTTGTAAATGCTATGCAATCCCACAGGTGACTAGAGGCTGCGGGATAGATGGAAGTCTCCAGAGCAGGTGCCCAGACGGATGGGAAAGGATTAAGTGCCTCTAGCTGTATGCGAGGGGCTGTCATTTTAGGCCTGTGCTTAACTTTTTACAAGATTTCATGTAAGACCTGAGCCAGGTAAATTCTGAAAGAGCTGACCTTGTGTTTGTTCTCTGCTGGCCCTGGCAGGACCATGATCCTCCCCTCCGCTTGTGCACTTGCTCTGGGCGAAAAGTAACTTCTCTGTCAGGAAAACAAGGCTGTCACTGGAGCTGCTACCTGAGAGGGATCTCATTTACTGAATCAAACCATGTCTGGTGGTTGCTGGTGGCTTGTCAAGCCCCTCTTCCCAGGCATATTTGTATTTCGATTGGTATCAAGGCTTCTGCACCCAAATGGTGGAATTTTAGGTACAGAAGAAGAATGACAGAGATGGCTGGCAGTTTGGGGAGCCTTCTCAGAATCCCTCATTGCTCATCATAAAGATGATGAACATCCCATCAGCTTAACGTCCAAGTGCTTATAGTGGGACCCTCCTTAAAAACCCATGTGTGGGCAATAACTATGCTATCTTTGCTGGCTAAGAGGCTGCTTTCGTCACTGTGAGATCGAGAGTGGTTCACTCTGACAGGGACTGCGTTAGCACCTGTGTCTTCCCTATAGTTTAGAGGTGTTTTGGATGTGGGTTTGCTTTTGGGTGTCATTTCCCAGAAAGCCAGTCCTAAGGGATGCACGTGAAGATCAAGTTTCCATGACCATATCAGTTTGGGAAGCACTATACACCATACACCTGCTGGGGTCTCTAATCCACATCAGCAGGTTAAAGTTTTGAAAAGTCTAGCAATAAAGGAACCATATACTTTTGTTTAGTGTGGTTTCCCAAATTTACTTGATCTAGACTTATTTTCCTCTGTGTGCTCTGTGTTTCCCTCCCTTAGAACTTCTTTCCTACAGAACTCATAAGGAACTAGCCTCAGTGGCACTGGGATCATTATCAGATGGTAGATCAAAATGTAGCTTTTACCTGTAGAAGCTGCCTGAGTTCCCTGTGGCTTCGAGGGGCTTCCATGGCAGCCCTAAACCACTTATGTCAACTGCCTGGCCTCCCTGGATCACACCCCCAACAAGGGATTGGAATTAGGGCTGCCAGATCTAGCAGCTAAAAACAAGAGGACCAGCTAAATTTGAATTTAGTTAAACAAATAATGTTTTAGTATAAGTATGACCCGTGCAGTGTGCAACAACCTTTAGAAGATGCTTGAGAGTTATGGGGTGCCTTACATGGGGTGCCTCACAGGTCAATGGATACATAGCTCTACGGAAGAACCATACTAGTACCCTGATACCACGTCTTGATGCCACCACAAGCAGTCGCTTATAGGAGTCTGTATGCATGAGACCTTGGGCTGGGCTCTGCAGTCATTGTTTCATTTTATTCTTCTCAGGAGCAATTGTTATTATCACCCTGATTTATGGTGAAGGAACTGCTGCTCAGAGAGGTTCCGTGATTTGCCCACGTCACACAGCATTAAGTAGCAATGTTGAGATCCAAGCCTAGGTTTCTTCTACTCCAAAGTCTGGTGTTTTACTTCCTTTTGGCCACAGCACACACTGTCCCACACCCACAGACCTATAACCCCCCTAAAGTTGCCTTCAGAAAGATCCCATAAGCTTTCACCTCACCCCCTTCTCTAGATGCCCCCCAGGTTCCCAGGGACCAGCATTCTTGTTCTCCCACCAGTGCTGCTCACCACCACGGAGACTGAAGCCAACTGCAAGACTTAACTGCCCTTTCTCGCCCTCCCTTTGCTGCTCAGCATGGGTCAAATGTTACTTCCTCTGTTCCCCTTGGACTATTCCCCCTTTCTGCCTCAGGCCCACTTCTTTTCCTGGGGCCTTTCTATGCGTGTGGTACCCCCCTCCCCAGGCACGAATCACATGCAAATGTTACTAGTGGGTCACATGTTTCTGGACCTCTAGGCTTGACTTTTTTTTTTTTCCAAACATTTCTTTAAATGAAACTTTAAGTTCACAGAAAAAGACTTCAGATTTTTTATTCAGGACAGGACTGCCTGATTCATCTCTACTCCAGCACCTAGCATGGCATCTGGCACACAGTAGGAGCTCAACTACATATTCGTTAAATCAGGCAAAAGCACTGGAAACGATTAAAAACAACAAAGAAGTATATCATTAAATGCACTTTTGCTGTAGAAAATAAAATTGATAACAGGCATACCTTGTTTTATTGTGCTGCCCTTTATTGAGCTTCACCGATGTTTCATGTTTTACAAATTGAAGGCAAGACCCTCCACTAGCAAAAAAAGTTACTTGATTGTGAAACTCGCTTTATCACTGTATTCTCTGAAGTATGCTTGTACTGGTTTCTTGATATTCAAAAGTAATTTTTTTCCCATGCCCCTTCCGTGGTTGATTTTCTGGTTTGCTCTAGAAGCCTCTGCTCAAGGAGAGGCCTCTCCCTGGCAGCAGTACCGCCTTTGTCCACAAGATGGCGAGCGAGGCCAGTGGAAAAGTATCGCGCTGACGGCAGGCCTGCGCAGGTGACCCCTTTTCACAAAAAATGCAGGAATCTGAAACCTTTCAGCCAACCCTATAAATGCACATAGATGGTAAGAACTGGCCTTCGAAGTGGGTTCTTTGGCTGATCCCTGTGAAAAGCAGCCTTTGGAAAGGGTGTTTAAAGGGACGATATGACAGGAGGCCCTGAAGGGGCTGCTCTTCATAAACCCCCTTTCAGTTATTTTTCTTGAAACGCATAGAAAATAAACTTAATATAACACAGACGCAACCCTCAGATGCTAGACGAACATCATCCTTTTTGCCTCTTGAAGAGCATTTGCTTTGGAAATCACTCCTAGCTCTGTGGCCACCTCCCCAGTTGACTGAAAGCTTCTCTCACGTCCCATCCCTCTTTGCACAGGTCTGCACTCTCTGAAGAGGTGAGCAAAGACTTTTCTGGCTTGAGCTGAGTGGAAAGAAGTGCGGGCTTAACAAAATAGCTTGGGGAATTTCCAGCATGATGAGAAGTTGCCAAATAACTCTTTTGCAGGGCTAACGAGGCCTACCAATATTTTCTCTTCAAAGTCAGCTATAATTACTAAGGCAAGGCCAGCCATCCCTTGCCCCAGGGGGCATAGGTATGATAGTGGGAAGAGGGGAACTATTTCCCCAATATTGTGCTAAAACAGGTTTTAAGGTTGCAGCTATCCCCACCCCCTTTTTCCTTCTGACCTAAATCTTCCCCTGAAGCTGAGCCGGGCCCCGGGCCAGGGTGTCAGCTGTGGACAAAGGCGCCCTGTTTTGAAGGCCTGGCTACTGTGTTTTCCTACGCAATTTGATGAGTAGTGTTGAACTCCCCCAGTCAATATGATAACATAGAAATACGCAAAGATGGCAGTTGCCTCAGTCCTACCTCCCAGGAAATCAGAAACACTGCCCTCTCGTGTCTCTACCACATAGGAACGGGGTTGTTTATATGAAGCCCCAGATAGGGCTGATTATGTGGTAGACGCTGTGCTGAAGTTTCCCTCAAGCCAGAGCTTGCCCTATTTTTTTTCTGGCTGACTGGGGAGCTGACCATTACGCACTGCCTCTCCTCAGGGTCTTTGGAGCGTGAGTGAGTGGCATCTCTCACCACCCTCAAGGCCCGTTCTTTCCTCCCCCCACCTCTGCCTCCTCCCAGCACCCTGGCTCCTCTGCCCTCAGGGTAATGGGAGGGGACTGGGCTGGAGCCCAGGCCTAGTTCTGCTGAAGCTACCCATTGTTGCCCAAACTTGGAGACAGGTTTCTGCTCTTTAGGCAGTTTCTGCTCCTGCAAAGTGGGGATAAAAACATATGCCCTGTCTGACCTGCCAGTTGTCTGGAGGCCACGTTCAAATAGATGGTGCAGATGACAAGTGGGGTATGCGTTCAGGATGGGCAGGGCTCCCTGCAGGCCTGGAAGGTCAAAGAATAAGGGAAGGTCGACAGGATAAGAGGGATTTGGACATGTGTACATTATGGGGGAGGGTGTGTCAGGTGGGGAAATGGTGGGAACAGTGGCACAATGACAGGGATCCATGGAACTTTTCCTAGGACTGGTGGGTGCATCTTTCTGGCTTCGTCAAAAGCTGTGTGTGTGTACGCATGTGTGTGTACACATGAAAATGCGCCATTAATAGGAGACACATCTGGAAACTTGGTATGAGATCTAATTATGGGGTGTCTTGAAGTCCCAGTTCATTACTTTGGGGAAAACTGCACATTTATGAGCAAGGATCACATACAAAGTAGTGGGAGGAAGGTTAATGTGGCTGTTATGTATGAGAGAGGGTAGGAGAGCGAGAGGAAGGGGCCCGTTTAGGAGACTATTGTATGTTCTGGGTCAGAGAGGATGGCGTGGGAGACTGAGATGGTACCCGGGGGACAGATACAAAAGCCATTATGCAGGAAGTATCAGTTGGACTTGACTGAATGAAGGCCTCAGAGACTAGAAGGATGGTGATACTGGAGGAGAATCAGGCAAAGTTGTAAGACAAACCAGCTGTGGAAAGTTCAGCTTTAAGGAGATTCCACTGAGGTGACTGGTTCATTTGGCCAAATATAAGCAGTAACAGGTGAGAAGGAGAGCAGACGCCCACAACTGGTAGGACTTATCCAGCAGGCTCTCCTCATTCTAGTCCAGGGGTCTCTCAACCCTGGGCTGCAGATGGGTACCGGTCTATGGCCTGTTAGGAACCAGACCGCACAGCAGGAGGTGAACAGCAGACAAGTGAGTGAAGCTTCATATGTATTTGCAGCCGCTCCCCAGCACTAGTATCACCGCCTCAGCTCCACCACAGATCATCGGGCATTAGATCCTCACAGGAGCACCGGTCCCTGGTGCCAGAAAGTTTGGGGACTGCTGAGCCAGTCTCCATTCCTTTACAGAACATGCTCTCCACCTTCACCCTGCATCTTACCTGAGCATCTAGCTACCCATCCATTTAAGAAACTGGGCCTGCAGGCCTGGTTCACTGCTGAGATCTGACTTTGCCTGGGCGGAAGGATGCCTGGCTGTGGCTGGGCTTCCCCTCATCAGGGGCAGGTGTTCCTCTCCTTGCAAAGCCAGATCTAGGCTGTTTTTGGTGGCAAGGTAGAAAGCTTAGCCACTTTTGGCAGGCTCTGCCTGGGGAGTAAAGACTAGAGGTGCTGTCTAAGAATGGGGAGAGAAACTACAAAGATGGTCGATCACTTTCTGGGAAAAGCAAAAGGCAGCAGGAAGCATTCAGGTGCTTTCATACAGCCACTCATATGATTGATGGAGACATTTATTTGCTGCAGTTTTCTTAGAATCACTAGTTTCTGGTAAATGCTCAGCACCCTGCATGAGAACACTGCTAGCATTATGATGGGTACATTTTAATTCAAAGGGAGTTGCAGATGCAAGCAAGACATTGATTAAATATAGAACTGGCAGAAGATAGGTGTTAAGTACCCACACTGCAGAGTTGGCTGGGGCAGAAAGGGCCTCCCGCTGTGGCTAACCAGTCCCTTCCTCCCTCCAGACCTCAGTTTTCTCACTTGTAAAATTAGAGCCCCAGGTGGACAACTTTCCAGCTTCTTTTGTACCTTGATATTCTGCAATTTATTTTGTGTTGCAGTCTCATCCTGTACCTGGGTTGTGTAGGCAATGGTGGAAAAAAAAAACACAGACTTTGTCATCTGGGAAAGACCACCTCGAAAATGACCATCTCAGTCCCCTGAAATGTTTCTGAAGAAGTCTTGAGTAGCTGAGCAGAATTCTAGTCTTGTGAGTCAGTGTCAAACCTAACATTGTCCGGTTGTGAGAAATAATTTTTACGAGAGATGGTCAAAGACTAATCTTCAAACATTTTTGAAGGAAATTAAACCCTTTTTTCAAAGAGAATTTTATGCGGACTTTGGATAGCACAGATAAACTCCAGCTGTTCTGATAGAAGGGACCTGGAGTCCCCAGGCTCCTCTGGGAAACAGCGGGCTCTGAGCACAGTTTGGAAGTGGCTGACTTGAGGGTCAGACTCTCTAACGACAGATACAAGGCTAAGTGAGGTCCTGATTCCACATTATGCCTTTGCATTTTAGCAAAAGCCACTTTAAGAACCAGCACATGAATGTCCCCTCTGTCTTTCATTGAAGACACTGCACTGTAATATCATGAAAAATCCACTATGGAATGTCCCACATGAGAAATTTCTTTCAGTAGTCCATATTAGGAAAAATTAATCTCTTTCTCCCCCAGCCCCCTCCCTGCCAGGAACTAAAATGTCCTTTAGTTCTTTAGTCAAAAACAACGAACAAGCAAACATTCTGCTCCCCTTGGAGGACCTTCTCCGTAATAAGTGTATCACTTCATGCAATTCCCCTTTGTGCTGTGGGGTGGATGCTTAGATTGGCAATCAAGTTCTTCCTGTGTCTTCTTGTACCTGAGAGGCTGGGAAGCCAAAAACGTCATTTCCCAGATTCCCCTGCTCCTGGGATTCTGGATTTAAATTAGTTTCCACTATCAGATACAACGAGGTGGTGTCTGGAGGTGATGGAGGAGGGAGTCTGTCTTCATGCTGTGCTGGCTCTTGCTGGTGACCAGTGTGAATGTTTCTGTAGTTTGACTCAATGTGCAGCCACTAGCTGCATGGGCGTCATGGCATGGGGGTGGGGTGTCAGAGCCTCCCCGATCCTGGGACTAGAGTTTTGGTGGTGTGTGCTTGATTTCTCCAGTTCTGTGTATTGGGCTTTGATTCTCTGCCATCCTGACTGTGGCAGCTCTCCTGCTGGGCAAGTTCAGTTGCAGAGTTCTGATCGGCATTTCTAAGAGCCCAGCCTAGAGCTCTCTTCTCCTGCTCTTTCTAGGATCCATTCTGTAAGCACCAAATTTCTTATGTTACAGCATTTTTTTAAACAAATAAACAAGACTAGATTTTTTTTTCCTGTACTTGAACCTTGAATGTTACTCCTCAGTTACCAGGATGCTTAGATTGAAGTTTTTTTGCTCCTTGTTGAAGCTTGAAGTTCTTTGAGCCTCAATTTCTACATCTATAGCCCCATAATAGTAATCTCATTGTATCATAATTGTTTTCCCCAATCTCTCACTGTTGGCTCCTCCCTCCAGCCCTCCATGACTAACATCTGAGCTTTTACAGTTTACGAAGCCCATTCCCCTATTGTCACTTGACCCACACAACCACCATGGGAGGTCCACAAGACTACAAGGTAATTGCCATGGTGGAGGCACGTATAGTATGTGGCTGGAGAATGAGTGGAATGCTTCAGGTTGCCTGCGGGAATCAGAGAAGGCTTTTGGAAGATGTTATGCCCAAGCTTTGAAGAACAAGATGTCTAAAGACAGGTAGGCAGGAAAAGCAGGCACAAAGGCTCAGAGGCATGAGCAGGCATGGCACATTCAGGGGAGACTGCAAGTATGAGTTAAGGATGTTGATTGGGGGAGGTGGCTGGAGGCTAGACAGACATGTAGGCCCTTCATGAAAGGCCTAGCATTCCTGCCTGAGGGGAGTTCAGGGGGAGTTCAGATTTCCCCCTATAGATGACTGAGAGGCATGGAAACAACCTGACAGTGACCATGCTGAGACAAGATGGGGGATGAGCTGGAGGGGTAAGGTTAAAAGCAAAGAGACTGAGCTGTCTGTGATGGCCAATCAAGTAAGAGGTGATTAGGAGACGGCACTGGGGTGGACCCAAGAGGGCTGGTGATCAACTGGATGGGGATGGTGAGAGAGGGTGTGGTCTCGGCTGACGCCCTGGTTTCTGGCCTGGAGAGTTGTGCAAATTGTGCTCAACTCAGAAAGGGAACTGAAAGAGGAGGAGGATTAGATACATTACATTTCAGATTTTCTGGTAACCAGATGATTTTATAGGTCTGAAACTTGAGAGAGCAAGAGGACTGTCTGAAGATATAAACTTGAGATTAGTCAATGCTCAGGTGGCAATTGAAACCTTAAGTGGATGCCCTTGTTTAGAGAGAATGTGAAGACTAGGGAGGAGGGAGGATTGAGGGAGGACCATCATTCTTTTAAAGCAAGAGAAACCTGCACACAGGTGGGATGAGTTGCCAGAGATGTAGAAAGAAGAGGAAAGGAAGGGAGAAGTTCAAGGGCGATGCAGTGGTCAACAGTGTCAGTATTGCAGGGATATCCAAAAAGGGGAGGATTAAGAGTTCCCTTTGGTTCTGGAAGAAGGTCACCAGTGACCTTGGTACTTGAATTTATTTTCACAAACATGTTGAACACCTGTATGCCAGGCAGTGTTTTTAGAGCTTGGGATATATTGGCAAATAGTTCCATTCTAGCGAGGGGAGCCAGCTAACAAAGAATGGGAATAACAAATAAGCACATTTATAGCATGCTGGAAGGCAGTAAGAACTTTAGATAAAAGAAGAAAAGTTGAACATGCTAAGGGTTAACCAGGAATGTTGCAATTTTAAATATGGTGGCCAGAAGTTACATGGAAGCTAAGACTTGACAGTGGCAAGAAGTTGACCATGTGACTATCTGGCAGGAAAGCATTTCAGGCAAAAGGTGTAGCTGATGAAACAGCCTAAAGGTGGGATGTTTTAGGAATAGCAAGGAAGCCAGTGTGACTGG
>KE780349.1:4474-15073 GCA_000465285.1 Eidolon helvum | reverse complement strand
CCCCTTCTTTCTCACTCTAGCACTCTCATTCTATGACTTAGAAAGATAACTGTGTATATAGCTAGTTTTTGTTAGGCCATGCAGCGTTTTTTATTCATGAATTGGTATTAAGATTCTAAATGTCCTGATCACTTTATTAAATGTTTTGTGGCCTTTGCAGGCAATTGATAATGGTTGCTCTGAATATTTTCTAGGCTAACATGCAGTGACTGACCTCTGTGACACATAGCTTTTGGGGCTATGAGACAGGTTGAAATAGATACAGAACTAATTCTTGTGGGAAACTTTGCTGCTTCTCTTGGCCCATTCTGTGTGGAGGGTCAGTGGATTTTAATGTTGGCTCCAATCCTGGTTAGGCTCCTTAACTTGGCAGAGGAGGACTTTGGCCTCACCCTCCACTTGGCTTATGGCCAAAGCATATCCAGCCTTCCTTTAGTAGAAACAATAGATTATCTGAACTTCAGGCTTTTCCTTGATTTTAATAGTATAACTTCAAACTCTGCAGCTCTATTCTGATCAGAAGCTTATTTTTAAGAAATAATGTTCATGGAAGATTACCTGAAGGATAAGCCATTCATCTGCTTCTCTATATTCCAAATATTATCCTTGGGTCGAAGGACACCATTAGACGGCTGTGGACTTGGACTACATTGTCTTGGTCTTCAAATAATTATCCTGATGAACTGAACTTTAACCTGTGTAATTAGTTTATTGAAGAATAGCCCCCTTGAAACCTGTTGTATTCATTGTGGGTCATTATTTAAGGTGGAATTCAATGTATTACATTGGAGCAGGGAGAAAATTCTCCCTAGTTTTAGTACCAGTACACTTGCACTTTGGGCACCTGTATTTACATTTTAGAAACCAGGAAACTTATAACCAATATTCTGTGTATTTGCCCTGGGAAGCATACTGTCACATTTGTGGTCCTATCTCTGTCTAGCATTGTATCCTATTTCTTGCTTTATCTCATTTGACTACTTTATTTTTCCTTCAGCACAAAATTCTCATTAAAATAAAACTCTAATTTTACGGTATGGATATCTGTACCTGGCATAAATCCCTTTTGGAGCAGGTCGGGGCAAGTCTAAGTTTGTAAAAGCCTATTCTCCTTTGATGAAAGTCAGTGTGGTATGTAAAAATTCCAGAGGAAAGAGCAAAGGGGAGGCATTCTCCTCAGAGAGCAAAGGTTAGCATCTGTTTACATCTCGGCTCTGTGAAACCTTCTTCTAACTCTCACAGGCAATACACTCGGGCCACAAGGTTCATCTTCTCAGGAAATCAGGGAGATGGTCTAGAAAAGAAAGTCTGGGCCCACTGACCAGAAATGCAGTCACACTGGGCAGATGATTAGAGTTGCAACCCAAACTAAACACACCCTTTGCCAAGACACCACAGTCCCAGTCTGCCTCACTTCTGGGGGGACCAGCAACTGCTCTGAACACCGCCCCCCTTCCCCGCAGGGCAGAGTGTCCAGAGTTCCATGCATCTCTTTGGCTCAGTCCATATTTGCAGGTCTCTGATTAATTCTGTATTTCACCCACTAAAGAGACAGGTGGGCCAGTGAGCTCAGTACGATCCTGATGAAGAGGCAGAGGTACTTGCCATGACCCCTAGGAGTAGTCATGGTTTCCTCAAGCTGAGAGTGTCATCCTCAGTCATGGCCTCTCCTCTTGAGATGTCTTCATGCCTGTGCTCCGTGCCCTTTGCTCAGCCTATAGCAACCTCCTAAGGCTCACTCAAGTCCTTTACACTCTCTCCACACCACTAACAGTTATTCCTTCACGCCTGGAAGTACTACAGCCTTAGGTCTGGAGCATGCTTGGCCCTTAAATTCTGCTGTCCTTGTGGCTAGGCCATTTTTCCACTCCAACTAGATTGTAAACTTCTATAGGGCAATATGTATATCCATCCTAACCTTGGTCATATATTTCTCACAGACATTAATATGATTCTAAGAACCAATAGGTACTCAAAAATGTCTCCTCCCCTCCTCCTGTTCTGCATTTTTCTCTATTTTTCCTGCGTCTTCTGTTTATGAATCTCTATTAATCAGTTTTGCTGTGGTCACAACTAACCCCCAAACCTTAGTGACTTATAAAACATAGATTTGTTTTCGTGTTATGAGCACAGTGGGCCAGCTGTTGCTGTGCTCCATGTGTCTTCTCACCTGGGGGCCCCCGCTGATGGGGAAGCCCTGATTTGAGATGAATCATGGCTGGAGAGAACAAGAAAACTGGAAGAAACTTGCATTGTCCCTAAGGCTTTTTCATTCATGCTATTGGCCCAAGTAAGTTATGTGGCCAAGCCTGATGTGAACCCCACCTACAGGAAAGCACTTAAGTCACATGGGAATGGTGGGATGTAGGATTATCTTTCAAGGAAGGGAGCCAAGAGTTGGGAACAATAAAACATTTTATCACAGGCTCTTAATAGGTGCCTAGTCCTGTTGGGAGCATCACATAAGACAATGTATGTTCATATCTAGGTACAGGAGTTTGTTGGTATGTAGCAATTTTAGCTCTATTTTATAACAAGGAAACAGAAGCTCAAGTAATTTAAGCAGCTTTTAAATGAATGAATGAATGAATGCATGAATAAAGGAAAGAATGTCTGTATATTTTTCAGGTTTCTTAGTTGACTGCTAATGCCCAGCCCCATCAGCATTACCTCTCCAGGTAGTGCTAACAGTATCACTCTTACAGTTTTAGTAGAGTATTTAGTAGGTTTTAATAGATTACTTATCTCTCCAGGTTAAGATATTTACATTTTAAAGGGGATTTCTGGGAATGTCTCAGTCCCTGATGGTGAGTCTGATTGTGGAAACTTTCAGTATCACCCACATGTTGGACTAAGAGAGCCTTGTTAATAATAAATGTTAAGCCTCTCTTAATATGTTCCAAATCTGGTTCCAAATCATCAGTGGGTCTTGACTTGAAATCAGTTTAATGGGTTGTCAAACATATATTTAAAAAAATAAAATAGAATACGTAAAAAGCATTAGTTTGTATTACATGTAGTAAGGACAAGTTTTATAAAACTAATGCCTCAGTTATGTATATGTGTTGTATGTACACAGAATTGCAATCTGAAATGTGTTTTTTACTGAGTTGACATCAAAAAAATTTTGAAAGCCATTGCTTTAAATAATACCTCCTTCAGTTCATTTACTAGGTCCATTCTTTCTGAGATTTAGTTCAATGAATAGCCTTAAAGGCCAAAGTCCACCTTTGTGTCACATTCTGCCATGGAGGGCTGACCTGGATGAAAGGATGGGCTCTTCCTCTCATTCAGGTAGCCAGGGTCTCACCTAGGACTAGGCACGCTGTAGGCTTCCAAAATAAGATATATTTGTTATACTACCTATATCAACAAAAGCAAGATGGTTGATCAAGACACTCCTTGAGGCCTCTTCAGCTCTATGATTCCATGATCCTATCTCTGGTTGCAGAAAAAAGCAGGCACCACAATATCTCATTATTTTATTTTTTTAGGTGAGGCAAGGGGGGGGGGGGGGGGGGGGGGGGAAGGAACTTGTCAGCTTACAATCTCTTATTTTTTTATTTTTTACATCTATAGCACCTGGTCTTCTAGGTGGTCTCTCATCCAAGTATTAACCAGGCCCAACCCTGCTTAGCTTCCAAGATCAGACGGGATCAGGCTTATTCAGGGTAGCATGGCCATAAACATCATTGTTTTTTTCATAACATGAAACCCAAAACATTTTGGGCTCTGTCCTCATACCTCCTATGTCTGTGTCACTAGATGTTTTCAAATACTCAAAACTTTGCCAGTTCACAGGGATAGTGGACATTGTTGATTTTTGTCTGGCTAGCTCTCTTTTCTGCCAGTTTTGTTCCTATTCTCTATTAACAGCGTTTAACCACAGCAATTAGACCAATGGATAAATGTGTGGCCCAAACACAGCCATCAGAAAACTTCTTTGAGATTTTCTCTAAGGAAGCTGAAATAGTTTTCTCTTTCTCTGAACTCATAGTTGGATACTCAAAATGATGTTAATCCTGGAGCCCTTTGTGCCTTTTCTGTCCCCTATCTGCTCAAGGAGGCTGGGCGCAGTAAAGGATAAGGGCTACATTTAAAGAATGGGTGTGTAGCGGTAGTTTCAAAGTAAAAGAGAAATCACAAAACATAGCAGGTTGACGATAGCATGGTTTGAAATCTTTGATCCATCTGACCTGAAGCCCGATCTACTCCTTTTATTTTGAGTCACATGTACTAGTACATTTCTTGGGTAAGCTAGTTTCAGTTCTGTTTATGTATCTTTCGTTTAAAATATTACATTTTTTTCCAAAAGTATTTATTGAGCACAAAAATGTGCCATGCACAATGTTAGATCTAGACAATAACAATTGAAAATCATACCCATAGCAGGTTCTGCTTCAATTTTTTCTAATTTTTGTTTAGTGTAAAAAATAATATCATTAAAGAAAACTTTTCAAAGAATAAGACTTATCTCTATTTCCACCAATGTATTTTTTTGGTTTTCCATGTTTCCATCTGGCGTTCCCTCATATGCAAGATAGTTTTCCATGGTTAAAATCATGGTGTACCCCAAATTTAGAATTCTACTTTTTCTATTAACATCAAGTCATAAAGTTTTTGTATTAATAATACTTAATTTCTGTAAAACAGGAATATCTCAACCTCAGCACCATGGGCATTTTCGGGCCTGTCCTATGCATTGTAGAATGTTTAGCACCGTTTCTGGCCTCTCCCTGTTAGATGCCAATAGAACTCATCTCTCCCTCCACTGGGACAACAGAAAATGTTTTCAAACACTGACAAATGTCTCTTGGGAGTAGGGGGTGGGGGGCAGGAATTGTTTCCATTTGCTAACCATTGCTGGATATTATTACTTTGACTTAACACCATAATTTTCTTAAACAATCCCCTATAATTTGGATTTTGAGATTGCTCCCAATTTGTTGCTGTTTCAAATAATACAGAAATGATTACCTATGCATATACTTATTTGTATTATAAAATCTATATCCTGAAAATAAATTCATGAAGGTCAAGTGGTAGGAATGATAGATACTATTGCCAAGCTGCTTTTCAAAAGAATTCCACCAATCTTGAGTATAAGGTACAATTTTGTTTTTCAAAAGAATTCCACCAATCTTGAGTATAAGGTACAATTTTGTTTTCTCACTATCTTGCCAGTATATAGTCTAATCTGTTGCAATTTCAATGCAATTTTAACTTCACGTGGTGAAAAGAATCTAGAATTTGGAGTCAGACTGGTCAGGATTGGAATCTATCATTAGCACTGATGGCAGATTGACCTCTGGTACTTTCTTAATCTCTCAGTCTCATGTCTTCATTTGTAAAATTGGTCTAACACCCCCTACAAGGGTTGTTGTGCTAAAAAACAACTATTAACTGTCATTGTTCTTTATTGCTTTGGTTGTTCAAAACACCTGTGTCTGTGAGGTTGGTACTGGAAAATATCATTTGTACTTTAAAAAGTCTGGAGAGAGGAAGAAATACACTGCGATCACACAGGAGATCTGTGTTCCCAGCAGAGGTGGAGGCTGTTGCCTCAGAGAGGTTGTTGCTTTGTATCAGCCATCCACGTGTGCTGCACCGGGTACCTGCACTGCTGGAGCCTGTAGGGGCCATCAGAGAAAGGAGTGGCAGAGCTAACTGACACCTGAAATTATAGGAATGGTATGCAGAAATGACAAAGCTGAGGGCTGAACTGTAATAACATGGGCTGTGGGTGTACTCAGGAGGATGGGAATACCACAGGCTGTGGGGTCCTGGGGGAGAAAGCTTTATGGGGACTTGCAGTGAGTCATAGGTAAGACTTGAGGTAGAGGAGACAAGGAGATGGTGTAACAGGGTGTGTTGGTCAGTGGGAACAGGGAGGAGCCAAGAAGAGCGGCAAGCCCTAACCAGCATTGAGGGGAACAGGAGTGTGCTAGGAGCAAGCGATGGAATGTAAAGGAAGGCAGGTAGGGTGGAGCACAGGTAGAGTCAGGACAAGATGACAGGACTGGCCCAGTATTCCATCCTGCTGCTGCCGTTGAGGTGTTTTTGACCAGGTACTTGCAAAGAAATTGTTGGGTTGCTGAATGGACTATGAAGCTGATTTGAGCCCATAACAGCAGGACTCTAGATAAAAGTGACAGAAACACAATATATACAACTTTAAGCAAAAAGAAAATACTACTATTGGTGGTTCTTCAAAAAGTTGAGAGAAATTCCATATGACCCAGAAATATGACCCTAGGTATATACCCGCCCCCCCCCAAAAAAAATGAAGACAGGATCAAACAAAAACTGTACATGCATGTTCATAGCAGCTCTACTCACAATAGCCAAAAACTGGAAACAACTTAAATGTCCATTAGTGGATGAATGGATAAACAAAATGTGGTATATACAAATAATGGAATATTATTCAGTCACAAGAAGGAAAGAAATTCTGTTATATGCTACAACATGGATAAACCTTGAAGACATTATGATAAGCTAAAGAAGCCAGGGGCAAAAATCATATATTTTATGATTCCATTTATATGAAATGTCAAGAATAGGTAACTCCTTAGAGACAGAAGGTGGGTTAGTGACTACTAGGAGTGGTGGAGCTCGGTGGGGACTGACTGACTACTTGGCATGAGGTTTTCTTTTGGAATAATGAATGTGTTTTAGAATTAGATAGAGGTGGTAGTTGCACAACATTGTAAACATGCTAAATGCCACTAAATAGTAGACTTTAAAGTTGTTAGTTTTTTGTTGTGTGAATTTCACCTCATTAAGGGTCATGCCACAGACTCAGGAAGGGCTGGTCCTCAGAAACAGCTGGAAGTAGGATTTAAAAACCTCTAACAGGCTTCCCTCTGCTGTTTTCTGTGTGTCTACATCATGGTCTCTTATTCCTCATGGAGGAAATGTGGCAGCTGACAGCTCTAAGACACAATGAGCATGGTGGCCTCTTAATCTCTCAGTCTCTGACAGTGTTTCTTATTGGTCCAGCATGGATCAGCTCACTCTCAGGTCACTTTACTGCAGCGAGGGACAGAGTCATAAAAGCCTTCAGGGATTAGAGGAATTGATGGAGCCAACGATGCTGAGGTAAAGTGACTTGGGGGCCTATACACAGATTAGATTCCAAGGGAGAATGAAAAAATCTTGCCAAGCAGGTCCACCTTGCAAATTTAATAAGGATGTTCAAAGTAAATGTGACCTTTCTGATGAGCACCTACCTCCAGAGTCCAAAACAGATTTATGGTGGTGGCTTTGCTTTTAAGTTGCCGCTGGGACCTCACAGGGCCAGCTGTGAACACAGTAGATGCTCAGTACATGCCTTGGTGCTGCTACTGATTCCAGGCCTGTAAGGATTCATCTCTTTCATTCATTCCCAACACATCAGCAAGTCCAATATCAGCCCTACATCCACCATCCGTCCTGGTTCTCTGGACTCTCTCTCCAGTAGGCTCCTATCAGTGCCCTGGTTTCTACTGTTATACTTCCACAGTCCACTCCCCACAAAACGTAGGCATCTAAAAGGTAAATCAGATCACATGGAACCTTTCCCTAAACCTTCAATGCCTTCCACTGCATTTTGAATAAATGCAAACTCTACTGGGGTCTGTAACTCCATACTTCAGTGACTCTCAACCCTGCCTGTGCTTCAGAATCACCTGGACTTTCCACAGACCAATTGACTCAGTCTCAGGATGAGGGGGTAGGGGGCTCAGCATGAGTATTTTCTAGAAGCTGTAGAACCGATTCTGTATTGAAGCCAGAGCAGAGAGCTTCCTCCCTCCATGGTCTGGTAGCTGCCTGCCTCTCGGAATTCTCCTTTACCTCTGTCCCCTTCATTCCCACGCTCCTGCCACATTGTCCCTTTTCTGCTCCTCAAGCCCAGACAAGCTTATTCTGACCCTGGGGCACTTTTGCTGACTCACTATTTGGCCTGGAATGCTTCACCCTCAGGTATTCACTTGACTGGCTCCTCTTTGTTTTTCTGATCTGTGCTCAAATCCCACCTTGGAGAATCTCTCTGATCATTTCATCTAAAGTTGTTTCCACCTTTTTTTCTCCAGTTGCTTTTTATTGAGTTACCGTTTTTCCTTTTTCACAGCACTTGTCACTATTTGAAATAAAAAAGAAATCTGTTTATGTCCCATGTCTCTTACAAAAAATTTCAATTCCATGAGAAAAGAAACCGTTCTTGCTTTATTCATGCTTTATCCACAAAGTCTAGAATAGTGTCTGGCATTTAAAATATGAGTGAACGCTTGCATCCAAAATTCCACATTGTTTAGATATGGGCTGTCCATGTAGCTATTGAGCACTTGATATCTGTCTGGCTAATCCAAATTGAGATGTGCCGTCAATATAAAATACACACTGAATTTTAAAGACTAAGTATAAAAAAAATGTAAAATACCTTGTTAATAGTTTTAAAAATTTTATGATATGTTGAAATGCTAACATTTTAGATATATTGGGTTAAAACGTTGTTAAAATTAATTTTACCTTTTACTTTTTATAATGTGGTTATTAGAAAATTTCAAATTACATGTGGGACATATTAAATTTCTATAGGGCAACTATGGAGTTAAAAGAGTGGGTGACTTCATCAACGATGTATCCCCACAATGTCATAGCCCCTACACTTGGAGTTTCAGTTCCAGGAAGGTTTGGTGACCTTCACGGATGTCTTATATCTGTAGACAACATCCCTGCAGTTGCCAGGCTAAAGACTTTTATATGTTGTCTTGAGCCTTCTTGCTTCTGTTTTTTCTTTTTTTCACCATTAGTACATCTTTGTTCTCTTCTTGAG
This sequence comes from Eidolon helvum, assembly GCA_000465285.1. Taxonomy (NCBI): domain Eukaryota; kingdom Metazoa; phylum Chordata; class Mammalia; order Chiroptera; family Pteropodidae; genus Eidolon; species Eidolon helvum. The sequence goes on along the minus strand of KE780349.1, from coordinate 6,255 downwards.
TTTTCGCTATAATCTTTTCCATGAACAATTGATAACTACTGTTTGGTAAGCACGCCTTTTGTTTTTCATTATATCTTTTCTAAGCCCCCAAAACCATCCAAAAAGAACCAGAGAGCTGTGAGAGCTAGATGGGACCTTAGGAGACATTTTATAAATCAAGAGAGTTGACCTTCAGAATGTGATGGGCTCGCTTAAGGTTACCAGGGAGGTAATCATTGAACCCAAACTTAAATGCAGATGTTAATAAGGTATGCAAAATATGAAGTACTGTACAAACCACAGCCCCTGTACTCAGGAGACCTGTGGTGCAGGTGGATAGATAAGGTGTGAACAGGTGAGGATGTAAACAAATATGTATACACCAGAACACGAGAGGAGGGGAGACCAAGAGCTGGGGCCGAAGGTGGATTCCTAAGAGGAAGGAGGCTCGAGCTTAAGGGATGAAAGGTATCTACTAGGAGCAACTAATTTGGCATCTTCCCAAGCCCCATTGTGACCCACAGGACAGTGGTTTGCCCAGATTTAGACAGTTCTCAGAATCAGTCATCTTAGCACCCAAAGGTCTCTGAGCCAAGTTTGGTATTAAAATCCTTAGTTTGTCAGGCTGATTAGACTTCCATTGTAGTTCTAAGAAAAACCAGGAAATAAACTCATTCATTCAGTTATTCATTCATTCTACAAGGACACTTGAAGAACCTACTATGCATTAGGCACTGTAAACACAGAGTTGACTAAGACATGGTCACTTGGTACCACAAGGAGAGGTCATTTAAGAACAGAGAAGCAGAGACATGCAGAGGATATGGTGGTCCTCAGTGACCTCACTGGGCCTTTGAACTATAACTGCCAGAAGATGGATTACAAAAATTATTTGGGGGCTTAGTTTTATGTGAATCCTTTCCTTTATATTCATGCAAATATTTTTATTTACTTTTTTTAGTCTTCTCATTGGAATGTCTCATTGCATATTTCTCATGGAGATTTGACTTTAAAATATCATTTTCTCTAAAAAAATTTGGTGTAAAGGGAAGTGTTAAATCTTCTTTCATGTTTGTCAATGGAAAATTCTAAACATTAGTTCACATCGGATTGTGTTTTGTGAGAAGTATTCTTTTGCTATGAAAAGGATGTGGGTGCCCTCTCCTAGGATCATTGTCCAATAAGCAGAGGAAAGCTATGGAGAGAGGTTTCTTTCCCATCTAATATCCCAATTTTATGAATATAGTTTTCTTCTTTTAATGGGAAGGATTTAATTTGTTGCTTCTGAGTTGTGAATTAGATCAGTTCTTTTCATTGCCATTGTTTTGAATAGCAATCAAATTTTTGTTTATTATGAAATTGCAAGAGTTTCATCTGATGTGTTCAAATTGTGGATTTCACAAAAATTTCTTGTTTTAGTGTTTTGAGCAAGAAGTAAGGCTTCATTAAGTAAAGATATTCTAATGCCTTTTTCTCAAATTCTATTTTGGGTCATGTTTGACAGAAGTGTGTTTACTTTCGTTGCTTCCATTATTTAGAAACTTAAGCAGATTATCTCTGAATATCTTTCTATTACTTTTTCTTTTCAGTTTTTTCTTCTTTTTTGAGTTCTAATTTACTACTCTGTTTCTAGCATGATCTTCACTTTACACATGCTCAAGGATTTACAGTAGTAAAAATTTAAATGTATTTAAATGAAATACAAGTGTTCAAATATATTGAATTTGAATATGTTTTTACCAAAATTAATTAATATTAAAAGTTAAAATTATCTTTCATATCTGTATTCTAAAATTATTTAT
>KE780348.1:35004-57745 GCA_000465285.1 Eidolon helvum | reverse complement strand
ACTCCCAGCAGTATCCAAAATATATATGGGCCCTGGGCCAAGAATGTTAAAAAAAAAAAAAAAACTTGAAAAAACCCCTCACTTAGACACAACATCTGGACCTAGGAGCGAACAAACCCCCCATTTAACACACTTAATCCTCCAATGAAGCAATCGACAGTTGACTTCTGTTTTGCTAATTTAGCTGCTTTCAAGAGCCGGCCCAGTCCAGACCAGGACTTAAGTGTCACTTGTGGAGGGCCTGCCCCGCCCCCATCAGTTCTTAGCTCCCTCCTGCAGCCGGGACCTCGGACAGAGAAAAACGACCATCAACGAAGAAAGAAACTTTTTATGAATTCCCTTTCCCACCGCCCACTCGGGTCAATGAAAACTCACACTATGACCTCCTCTGCCCCCTCGCCCAGCACCCTGACACCCACTTCCTTGGTGACACGCCTCCACTCGCCATCTGCCTCCTGCCTCAGACTCGTGGAGCAATGGCATCAGCCAGCGCAAACGCTAGCAGCTCCCCGCGGTCACTCTGCTCACCAGCGGCTCCTCGGGTTTACTAGGTGCTGCCAGCCTCGTGCCTGGCACTGCGGCGCAGCCTGGCAGCTTGATCCTCAGGAAGGGAGAGCAAAGCCGAGGCATGGTCATGGTGCTTGGTGGCTGGGATCCTCCATTCCCCCGGGGATGTGAATGGGAGGCGGGAGGCCCCACCCGAGGTTGAGGCCCTGAGCCAGCAATGTCCAGAGACAATGGGATCTTGTGAGGCCACAAGCGGGAGAGAGAATAAATCAAGGACAGTGTATCATTTGCGGATTAGTCAATAAATCCCTGGGACCCTAGCCCAGTGGGGCTGGTGCCAGAGGCATGGTTGGCCTGGAGTGCAGACTTCCTTCCTCCATAACCTTCCTTTCCCTCCCCAGAGGTCTCAGTGGGTCTCTCTCTCCTCTCCTCTCTCTTTCCATCTCTCCTAGGCTTTGTAGCCCAAGGCACACCTATTTGTTGTTTCCCTCCCCTGTTGCTGGAGACATTTGTACAAGGGAGTGAAGGTGGCAGGTTTAGGGTACTGTCCTCAGGCACTAACTCCAGCCTGCCCACTCCTCCTCACTTGATCCAGCCCACTTCTGGTCCTCTGAATCTCGGTTCTCTGCAGGCTCTCATGGCAGCCTGGCTGGGCCTCAAACTTCTTGGGGAGAGACCCTCACTTCTGGCCCCAATCCAGATGCAGTCCAAACCTTCTAGGGCCCATAGAAGCCTCCTATCTGGAGCGCCCTTCATATGTGGACTGTATTTATTCCAATACGCATTTATGAACACCTACTGTATGCCAGGCAGTGTGCTAGAGTCAAAAGGTGGAGATGGTTGAGACTCTGCCCCTGGGGTTGTTTAAGCCTCCCCTGGGCCTTATTTTCTGTTCACACAGGATGTCATATTACCCAGCTACATTTGTTCAAAAAGTAGTCATTGAGCACCTGTCATGTGCCAGGCACTGTGCTAGGCACTATGGATTTAGAGATGATGAAAGACCATCTGTCCTTAAATTTCTAGGGAGACAGACATGCCAACAATTAATTCTAAGACAAGGCAGAAAATAAGGGCTCAATTCAAGTATTTATAAAAAGCTTCAGGGAGTGCCTAGAGGAGGGACTGACTCACCCTGGCTGAGATGGAAGGAGGGGTGTGGTGGACCCCAGGGTGCTGGAGGTAGGCCTCATTGCTCTAGCTCTTGAATCTCATCTGGGAGCAGTACAGCCTAGTGGTTAAGAGCAAGGGCTCTGAAGGCAGAGGGTGTGGCTCAGTTTCCTGCTCAGCCAAATCAATGCGGAACCTCAAGCTTTTTTGTCTTGTTGAACCTTGATTTCATTATCTGAAAAGTGGGGCTAACAATAGTAACTGCTCTGTGAGAATCCAATGGGATAACACAGGACAAGCAGCTGGCATATGGTGACCTCTGAATGAAAGATCACTTTAATTGTCTTTCTTCCAAAGGATATAGACAAACCACCCTATATTCTCCCTGACACCCTCTCTTGTCCTCCTTCCCCAGTCTGAGGACTTGGCACAGTGCAGGCATGCAGAATAAGTGGTAGAATAAAGGGATGGGTAAAATACAAAACCTGTCAAACCTTAGCTCAAGTGACAGTAGGTAGACCATGCTGTGCGTGGTGAATGATAGACTTGGATATGCAGTCTCTTCCCTCTAATACCTGGCCATTGGCTGGGTGAGCCATGTTGGCTATTCTTCCAGCTCTCACATTTCCGGAGGCCAAGCAGAGCAGGACTCTCTGATATCCCCTTTACCTGATCAGCAGAAAGCCAAGAAATGTATTCTGGCCTGGAACCACTATTCTGTGACTCTGATTTGGATTGAGTCCTGACTTGCAGCCTTTGTGGTATATGACTTCTTCTCCTTTGAGCCAGGGGAACCGCATCTCTCTTTCTGCAGTCTGCTCATCTAGGGGGTGGTTTTCTGCCTTCCCCCATTTCTCATCTGCCTTTTGGCTTTTTTTTCTGTGGTATCCCCCTCTTTCTTCCTTCTTGTTCTCCTTACCTATTTCTTTTCTCCTTCTGTCTTCTCCTCTTCCTCTGCTACAGTCCCAAGGCCTGGAGACTATGTAGGTGAGCTCATGTTTGACTTCTTCTTTAGGCTTTCCCCTACCACCTCTCCCTGGCTCCTTGACCCCCAAACAGAACCTGAGCCTGAGGAGCCAGGCCTCTCCATCTGTCCTCTTGACTGGGATTCTGTCCCTAAAGGCCTTGGTGGTGCCCTGCCCTTGACCTCTGACTTCTGAAGAGAGTGGGAGAATTGTATCCCAGCTGGACCAAGAGAACGCCTAATATGGGTCTTCTGTCCCCAGAGACTGGCAGTTTTTGTATTCCCACGCTGCCTTCCCTCTAGAATCCCAGGCTCAGGGAAAGGGGGTTGGAAAGGGAAGCCTTTTCCAAGTTTAACTGACACTCGGCCCCCAGCCCACCTCCTTCTCCATGTTGTCTCCCACTTTGGAGGCTAAGAGAAGCCCTTCCTTCTCAGAGGTCCAAGCAAAGGTTGTTATTGTCACCAAGGAGCCACTTATTGTCAGGCAACATTTCTGGAGAGCCTACTGTGTGTCAGGTACTATGTATGCTATGAGCCAAGAAGAGGTGTGATGTTGGGGTAGAAAGGAGTGGGGTAGGATAAAAGCTGCGGGGAGTCCCCAGTGAGAGGCCCTGCTGCCAAGCCTCAGCCTGTGGGCAGAGGGTTTGGCAATGCCTATGCGTGGGCCCATTTGGAGTGGCACCTGAGATGGAGCCAGGTCCTGGAGGCAGGTAAACAGGATGCTGTGTGCTGGATGTGGTGGAAGAGGAGGGGGACATGCTTGGGGTGGGGGTAGGGGTGGGAGTGGGCACAATGGGCCATTATATGCTCTGGAGTCACTGTCACTCCTCGACTCTGAGCTTCCTCTTCCTTTCTGTCACCCTCCTACTGGGCTGGACAAATATCAAGATATATGGAAGATGAATTCATTCATCTGCTTTTGGCCCCCTCTGCTCTTGCCTAAACTAAAATAGACTGAGGTGGTGTGGTGGAAGCTGCATGGCTCAGGCCTTATTTATTTATTTTATTTTTTTCCCCTAGCCAAGGAGGGAGCATCTTGTCACAGGGATGTGGTTGATGGAGATCTAACCAAGTCTGGTGACAACTCTGGCCTCAGCTGGGCCACTAGCTAGCTGTGTCTGTTCTTGGGAAAGTCACATAACTACCCTAAACCTCAGTTTACTCATCTATAAAATGGCCTAAGGATGACCTTTGCCATGTCTATATCACAGTGTTGTGTGGTTTGGACACTGTCAGGGGCTATCCGCAGGGCAGAGCTGACTGCTTTTGCTTCTGTTGTTACTAAGCTGCACAACTTCTTCTGCCTGAGACAACACCCCTTCTGGGGACAATAGTAGAGAGAATTGATGACTATTCATGCAGGACTATTGAGAGACGTAAGGACAGGAATCAGGATTCAAATTCTCAGAGTATTCATCCAACCAACTTTCATTCATTCAGTTAACAAATATATTTTGAGTTTCCTCTCTATGGTAGGCACTTCGAGGCTCTGGGCCTTCAAAGATGAACAAGGTCTGTCTCCTGCCCTCAGGGAACTCCTAGTCAGATGTGAGAGGCTGAAAACACACACACACACACCCCCCCCCCCCCACACACACACACACAGAGCATCAACATATAATAATAATAGCTAACATTTGTTAAGTGCCTACTATGTGCCAGGAGTGGTTTAAGCACTTTACATGCATTGATTCCTGTAATTGTTCCATTTTAAAGATGAAGAAACTGAAGCCCAGAGAAGGTAAGCAACTTGCCCAAAGTCACATGGCTAGTAAGTAACAGAACCAGGACTTGATCCTGGGCAGTCTGTTTAGAGGCTGAGCTCTTAGCCAGTACATAGTACACACTGTATACATGAACCTATGCAAACAAGGACAAAAGAATAGTTGAAGATTTGGTTGAGCATCTGGAGGAAGAGAGAAGGAGAGGAAAGACTGATTATTGTCCAGCTCCTATGAGGGCAAGACAAGATGAAATGGGCTTGACTGGAAGTTGGAAAGACTTGAAATGTTTCAGAGAAAGGAGTTCCTGGAATATGTCTCCAAGGTAGGAGGCTGAATCAGTCTTCCTTGAAGACAGCAGAGAGACCTCTGATTGGGATAGATTCCCTGTCACTCCTCTGCTTGTGGTCCTTTCCAACCCAAAACTTTGTGAGTGAGAGCCCTCGGGATTCCCCTGGTAGGAGAAATGTGACACCTATGCCATATATATATAACTTATGCAATCTCAAAGCCTGTTGGGCCCCTGGTGCTTCTCTTGCCTGAACCGAAGGTTCACTTAGGGAACAAGTGATGAAAACTCACCTCCAAGTAGTTTTAAGCAAAAGAAAGGGATTTATTGACTCAAATAATCAGGAAGAACAGGAATGTTTGTGTGTGCATGTGTATACACATGTCGGGTGGGAGTGGGGGCACCGTTTAGAGATTGCCTTGCCTCAAAAGATACCATCAGTTTTTTCTCTTGAATTCTATCTTGATCTCATCCATTTCCTGCCTATATTTGTTGGTGTGTGATAGCCCCATTTTTTCCCTGCTAATGAGGATAGGGAGGGAAGGAGAGGTAGGGACTTCTCATCTGTTGGAAGACAGGGAGAGGTGGATAAAAGAGCATGGCCAGAGGCAAATTCATGTTTCTATCTGAGAGGAAAGAGAGCATCTGCCACTCTCAACACCTTCTGCTTATAAAATCCTAGGGGAAGACTCCTATTGGCCTAGCTTGGGTCATGTGCCCACCTCTTAGATGAATCAGGTGGCTAGGAAATGGTGTGCAGTGATTGATTAGGCCTGGCTCATGTGCCTACCCTGAGGTCAGAGGGGCAGGGCATTGTGACTGGCAGCCCCATAGAATCGTATGAAATGAGGGAGCAGCCATTCTGTGAGGGAAAAGGGTGCAATCACCACAGGTGAACAAGGCTGCTGGGCAGACACAAACAACAAACGTCTCCCCACACAAGGATCAGAGGAAGCAATAGAATAAATGTCACACCTTCTTGTGGCTTCACATTTTAGTGCAAGATTTTTTGGGGGAAAGTTTTTAGAGACATTTTAAAACACTATTTTTATTTATAACAAACATAGCTATATTATGGAGTAAAATTCAAAGTTTATATAGACTTCTAAGATGAAACAGAAGGTATTAAGAAAATTGGGGCTTGCAGGAGGCTGTTTTCCTTATCCAATCCCCTCCCATCTCTTGTATATTTTTTTCAAGCTTCTCTTATGTGAAGGATGAAGATGGGATAAAGATGGGGCTGGAAGATGCACTAGGAATGGAAAGAACATGGATTTTGGAGCCAGAGAGATGTGGCTTTGAATCTTGCTCTGCCATTTTCTAGCCATGGGATCTTAGAAAAATCACATCCTCTCTCTGAGCCAGTTTGCTCTCCTGTGAAATGGGTATGATGATGCCTGCTTAGGAGAGGTGTGGTGGTAAGAAGTGAGTGTCCTAGTACTGAAACACCTAGCCAGCCCAGTGCCTGCACCAAAAAAGACACTTTGTAAAGGTCAGCTCTTACTCTCCTCCTTCCATGTCTACAGGCTTCTTAGGCCAACTCTGGTGATCCAGTGCCCTGGGAGCAGGGAAGGGGACCTTGCACACCTACACCTCTCCTGCCACTCCTGACAGAAGCCTTAGGACTCTCTCCTCTTGGGAGCTACAACTGTAGACATGAATATGGCGATGACTGGCTTTTCCACCTTGTAGCTACTGAACAAGCAATTAATTCTTTGCTAGTGAGGACACAACATCACCCACTGAGGGGGGATGTATTGTCTTGTGTTCCCGAAGCCCTTTGTACTAACTTCTCTTGTGGTTCATGTGTTTGCTTGTTTATGTCTCTTGCTGCTACCAGTTTGTGAATTCTTGGAAGCAGGAAATCGTTTTCTCCAGCCCTGTATCTCCAGTGCTCGGCGTGGAGGTTGGCATGGAGCAGGGCCCCAGTGACTGTTCCGTGGCTTAATGAAGAGATGGATGGAGAGACCTGCTGCTCTGGGTTGCTTTCTGTAACTAACAACAGTTACCACCACTGTTTATTAGGCCATTAAAACATATCAGGCATGTACCAAGAGCTCTTTCATTCGTTCTTTCATATAATCCTTTAAATAACCTCATGTCATAGGGACTATAACTTGTGCCTATGTTAGAGATGAGAAACGGAAGCTCAGAGGGTTAAGGAACTTGCCCCTGGTCACTCAGCCTGAAAGTGGTAGCATTGGAATGCAAATGCAATTCCGTCAGATGTCAAAGTTGGGGAATAAACCTCCATGTGCTTCTGTCTTCCCTCCCAGGTTACACTGAGGGATGCAGAGAAGAGGGTTGTGGTACAGAGAAACCCCCCAAATGACACTAAATTGGGGGACCTCTAGAGACAGAAAGGGCTGGTGATCAGGCAGGCTGCTGGGCGGGGCTGGAGGAGGGCATGGAGAAGGGGGGCTCTTGGGGCTGGAGGTCATGGGGAAGTTCAAGGGGACTTGGGGCCCGAGGAGACTGAGCAGTGGTCAAGAACAGTAGGAGGAGATGTCAGGGCAGGGTCTCTCCTGTGGAACTGGCTGGGACAGGGAGTCAGCCCCTTCAGGTTGTTTTCTAGCTGGATTGGGGGGGTGTTTAATATTAATAGTAATGACTGTGGCGGGAAGATAATAGACCTCCGTCAGATTAGAAGGGGGTAAGCGCTTATCTCTGGCTGCTGAAGACACACGTCTTTCACCTGCTCCTTTAATATCCCCCCTCTTTCATTCCACCGCCCACCCCCTCCCACCAGCCTAGAACAAAAGGGGTATTATGGGCCGGGGTGTTTTCAGGCTGCAGCCAAGGAGACCTCCCCTTCCCCCTCTACTCCCCCCCACCCCAGTTTGAATGAGGCTTTTTCCTCCCATAAGAGATTAGCTCCGTTTGACAAGGCAGTGAACTTTGGGAGGGGTGAGTGGGGGTCTCCTCTGGGAGCCTCGAAAGTGCAGCCCTAACAAATGCTGCTAGAGAGAGACTCGAGAGACAGCTCTGAAGACAGACACACAGAGTCAACAGCAGATAGGCAGGTAGACATGCAGACACAGAGTAGGAAGGGCATTGAGGTGGAGTTAGACTCTGAGACATGGAGAGCCACACACAAACACACCCACATGTACATGCACACACAACATACATGTATGCAACACACATGCACACACACATCACATACACGTGCACACACACACACTTAGGATGTTGGAGAAAGGCAGGAGACACAGAGGGAGGAGGGAGAGGAAGAGACAGATACACAGACATCCACAAAGAACAAAGAGAGAAACATATACATACACACGTGTCACTAAACAGACTGACCCAGAGAGACAAAAGCAGAAAGAGAGTTGGAGAGACAGAAGACATAAAGATGGAGACATCAAAGAGACAAACAAGGAAGAGGAGAAGAAAGGAAATGGAGTAAAAGAAGAAGAAAGAAGAGGTGAGATTAGTAAGAAACGGAAAGAAAACAAGGAGACTTAGAATGAAAACTGCAGGAAGACTGCTGGGCCCTTGACCTTCCTGGGGCTGGCTGGCTCTACTGATCCTGACCTTGGGCCTCTTGCAGAGTCAGGCAGCTCTTGAGTGGGTGTTTTCTTTCTTTCTTTCCTTTTTTCCTCCTTTTTATTTGAGTGGGTGTTTTCATTGCTTGAGAGGACTAGTGGTAGAGATGGCACGTGGGTGGGGGGAAGACACAGACCACAGAGACAGACTAGGGGACCAGCCCAGAGATAACGGTAGGCTTTGGAAAAGAGGTGGACAAAAAAGCCAGAGTGTAATGTGAATTTCCTTGATAGGGTAGCTCCCAGCCTCAGGCGGGACTATCTGACAGACATGAGCAGGTGTGGAGATGATGGGCAGAGGGACAGGGCTCTGAGGAGTTCTTTCTTGGGGTCATCTAGGAAGAAGATCCATCACTTCTGCTGGTAGCAAGATAGAGAAAGGAGAAAAACCAAGGGTCATTTTTACCATTATTATAATTTCCAGCCTCATTCCCATGTTGGAGAAATCTAATGGCATAGTAGTGAGAAATCTGAGTTGTTACACCATGACAGTCTTGGGTTCAAATCCCACTCTGCCGCTAGGTGACTTCAGGTAAAGTATGAATACATCTTTGCCTTACTTTCTCAATCTACAGAATGGGAAGAACAACAGTATATCCCTCAAGGGTGGTTGTAAGGCTCAAGTTAAGACAAGGTATTTAGCACTACCAGAGACCCAGAGTAAGGACTAACATCTATTGGCTACTTACTGTTTGCAGGCCTTGTTCCAAAGCATCTTTCAAGCATTATCTCATTTAAATCTCAGAACGATCCCTCCAAGATTTAACTGAAGAACATTGTAAATCACAAACTATTCAATGGGGGAGCGATGATTTGAACCTAGGCAGCTGAAGCTCATTTACATCATGTGCTGTCCTTATTAATAAGAGACACACAGTCCCAATCTTCCCCATCCAGAAAGAGCTCTATGGCCTTTTTAGGTGCAAAAGTTGATTTTTGTATCTCCAAAGGGGCTTATGGTTCTTGCTGGTGGAAGAGCAGGCAAAGCAGAGGTATGCTAGTACATGTTCAACAGCTGGCTCTCCAGGAAGAAAAGAAAGACACTCCCAAATTTCCAGGATGTAAATGCTCCCATCACTGCAGCTTCTATGCTACCAAGGTGACCTTCGCTGAGGGGAGTGAGGAAGAGATGCCTGCAATCTGCTCTGGCCAGCCCGTGTGAACTGACTCCCCCACATCACTGAGTAAGTGGGGCTCAGGTTGCCTGTGAAGAGAGAAGATGACTTTGCTTTACCCTTTGCTGTACCCTTTTCCCCCTGGGAGCTTTCATTCTCATTCGAGAGAGGAGCACCGGTACCCACACCCAGTGCCAATGCCAGGGTTTATACCTTTAGTTCCAAACCAAGGGCACATGCTATGGAGTTTGTAGAAGTTCAGAAGTGGGAAAGGAGTGTGTGTGTGTTTGCGTGTGTGTGTGTGGGGGGGCTTTGCTTTTGCTGGCTGTGGGGGTGGGGGTATCTGCCTTGTGTATCCCTCTGTCTTTTGCAGCTAGGAACTCCTAGTGGATAGGGACCACTTCTCCTCCCTCTATCCCAGGTTAGTCCTCCAAAGTGTCCAGAATGCTTCTCTAGGTGCTGTAAACTCCCAGTGTGGTAACAACAGTGCTGGGGGAGGGGTGGCATCAAAGACCTATGCCTTCCCCCAGCCCCCAAGTGCCTTCTGTGAAACCAAATACTCCTCCCAGTTGCCCACCCAGACACCTGACTCCCTCCTGGGGCCCACTCAGGGCACAAGCCGTTTCCTGTCTGGGTCTTGGTAACCCCCTGAAATCCCGGTCTCCCTCCCCGATCCCTTCCAAATGCTTATTAAGCCGTTTGCAAATCCAGGGCTGAACTGAGCGGTGTGAGTTTAATAAAGCAGAAGACAGATGCCATCCATCACAGGGCCGGGTGGGGCGCGGTGAGCTGATGGACTCGCACCCTTCTGCCTGCTTCTAGGTCAGCCAGCAACCTATCTGAACAGACTAGACTCCTCTCCTGCCTGCCCTGGCCATGTTCCCCATACAGGACCACCTTCTGGCTGCATGTGGCTACCTTTTAGGTCATATTCCTGCCATGGATCCTGCTGGGGGACCATTGGCTCACTGTGGACAGTGGAGGGTCTGGAAATCAAAGCAGAGGCCAGCCCAGCCCCCACATTCCACATAGATAACTGTTACAGGCAGGGCTGAGACTAGGGTATAAAATTGAAGCAGGGACCCCAAACCTCAGTAATCGAGAGAAATAATATTTTGATGTATTACTTAAAAAAATTGAAATTAATGCCAAAAAAGCCATAATGAACAAAATACCACAATTTTAAATAAAGACAGGATCAATCTTACTGATTACCCTTGTTGCCCCAGTCTCCAAAATGACTCACTGAGGCACTGAGAGCGGCTACCTCAAATTCAGTGGGTTCAAAAGCAAATTTCTGGTCTGCTCCCAAAACTGATCCTTCCGCGGCCTTCTCACTTCAGGAAGGCAACTTTATCCATCCAGTTGCTCAGGCCAAAAACACTGGAGTCATACTTGACTGCTCTTTTTCTCTCACACCCCACACCCAACTCAGGAAATCGGGTTGGCTCTAATTTTGAAATATATCCAGAATCTGACCACTTCTTACCACTTCCACGGCCACCCCTCTGGTCCCATGTCACTCAGCTCAGAATCTCTCTGTGGCTCCCACTGCACTGGGAGTAAAAGCCAGGCTTTTACAATTGTGACAGGGCCTTATGTAATCTGCCCCCTTCCCTTCTCTGACTTGCCTTTTATTTTTCTCTCTCTGTTCCCTGTACTCCAGACACATTAGCTCCTGACTCAGGGCCTTCACACTTCCTGTCCCTCTGCCTGGGATGCTCATACCCCTGATGTCGATGTCCAATGTCCGAGTGGCTCCTTCCCTCATCTTTTCAGGGATGTGCTCAAACATCACCTTGCCACTACATCTAGAACACCATATTTCCATTCCCTATCCCACTTGCCCTGTGTCCTTTTTTTTTTTTTTTGAGGGCAGAGATTGTCTCTAAGGCTCCTTTGTGACCCCAGTGCCTGACAGTAGACACAATTAATGCTGTCTGCCAGCCCCACCATTGAACAGAATACTTTCCACTGAAAGTGCTTCCTCCTACCTGTCTGCCAATCTCTGATCCTCATCTTGTTCCAAGCTCTACAAAAGGCACCTCCTCCAGGAAGCCTGGTTCATGGCCAAGGGTATGCAGACCTGAGTCAGAACTATGGTTTTTTATGAAGGGCTCTGAACAGGAACCAAAAGCCCTGGGATTCAAACCTGCTATCGGTCCGACTCCATGTGTCCTTTAATAAGTCACTTCTCTCTGGACCTCCATTCCATCTTTAGAAAACAGTGTGGACCAGGTTCCTTCTAGCTCTGACCTTTTAAGATTTTAAAATATTCCCTGAGAGCCTAATGTGGCTGGCTTCTGCAGTCAGACTCTCTGACCTCTAATCTTGGTAGCACCGCTTTCTAGATAAGCCAATCAGATGCTTTAGTCCTCTTTTGTTGCATCTGTACAATGGGGACAATCATGGTCCCTATTTCGCACAACTGTTGTGAAAATTAAATGAGAGGATGAGTGAGTTAATGTACAGTGACTTAGAAAGCACCTAAAATATTCCACAAATGTTAACTGGTTTCATTACCATTAGTGGTAGATTACAGAGAATTCTAGAATGTTATAATTAGCTTTTTGTATTTTACCAAATACATATATTTCTAAATAACAGCAGCAGCAAACCTTTTACCGCCCTGAGAAATAAAATGGCTGACAAGGGGCCAAGGGAAGTCTGCTTTCAGTATCTTGCCTCTGGGCTGTCCTGGTTTCTCTCATTCCAGCTAACCTGTCAGTGGCCTACATCTTTGTCCAAGGGGCTCCCACACCTTTATCCTCTGCATCGTGACCTCTTCTTCCTGCAGCCCCTGGACCCAGCCCTCCCTAGCAGTGTCCCCTGAGCCTGGGCTCCTGATCCCACCAAGACTCAGGCCTGGGCTGCAGCTTGCCTTTCACACCCAGATGCAGGAGCCAGGCGCGGGAGCTTTGCCTGGACCTGGGCTGGGGCCAGCACAACATCTGGCATCGATTACCAACGGTGGCTGTGGAGTGGACTCCTCTGCCTGCCACTCACCTATCTGCCAGGGTGACAGAGGAGATGGGAAAAAGGTTTTCACAGCTGGAATAAATTGAGGGGAAGTGGAGGGGGAGGGTCAAAAAGAGACAAAAAACAACATTGAACTCAAGATGGAAGAAAGACAGTATTAGAGGAGGTAATGAAGAAAATATGTGTGTGTGCCTGTGTGTGTGTGCGCACATGTGTGTCTGGGATAAGCACGAGTGTGTGTGTGTGTGTGTGTGTCTGTTGGCAAGTCAGCCAGAGTATTTATTTAGTGTTATTTAGTATTTTATTTATTTTGGGAGGGGACTACCGACTCCTACTGAAGACTAGGCAGAATCCCTATCTGTGGTCTCTCAGTACTAGGAGGAAGGGGGAGCAGGGAGGAAGAGGAGAAAGGGGGCAGGGCAAGGACAGACACAGAGGTACCTACTGAGTAGGCAGGAAAGGGAACAACAGAGGGAGACGAGGGTGGAATAAAGCCCCTGAAATGGAAAAAAAAAAGTGGAGTGGCCCAGAACACATTGTGACCTCACCCCTAGCCCACTGTTTGGTCTCCTGGATTGGGGTCCCAGAAGTATGGTCCTTTGTTGGTGACAGCTGGGGCCAGGCCTCCCTTCTCCTCCCCGATCTGCTGACCTCACACAGCTCCCCCGACACAGCTCCCCCATCCTACCCTCCCTCCTAGCCACCCACACCTCTGAAGCCAGGCCTCAGGAATTCTCCTCCTTCCCCATCTGCTCCACATTGACACGAGGGAGCTTTCAATTGCCCACTCATTAGTCACCAAGATATTTCCCCTGGACCAACCCCCCCCACTGGTCTAGCTTCAATGGAGCCAGGGACAGAGGGGTCCCCAACCTCTCACTAGGCTCCTGTTTGCAGCCAACTGTTCTGTAACAACCTGTTAGAATGCAGAAAAGCTGGCTGGTTGGGGGACTTGGAGTGGCAGGTCGGGGGCCCTGCCGTGGAGGGGGCTAGTGGCCCTAGCAGTGGAGGGGGCCCCTTGGAGGCCCCTCGAAGTATGCATGAGGAGTGGGGGACCGGTGGCCCACGGTGAGTGGCCCGCTTCAGGCAGCTAACACCCCTTCATAATATTATCCCTGTTGAGTCCATAAAAGCCCCCTCTAGTGTTACAGCATTTGAGAGACTATTAAGTTTTAAGGCCTTGGACCTCCGGGGAGGAGGCACGTTGACAGGGCAGTTTTGTGGGCTCTAGGTTTATGTGGCAGTCAGGTGGGAGACTGACTGGGGCTGAGGATGAGGGCAAAAGCCTTAGAAAGTGGCGGTCAGGGCCAGGGGAGAGGGTTGGGGGCCCAAGATCTCAATTAATCTCTGTCTCTCTTTCTGTCCTGGTCAGTTGCTTTCAAACTGTTGAAGACCATAAGACTAGTGGGGCTGGGTGAACAGAGAGGAAAAGGGGGCTTTTCCACATGAGACTAGGAGGGTTGAGGGGCTCTGGGCTTAAATGAATGACATTCTGTTTCTCATAATCCCCTGCATCAGCTTGTGGTCCCTCAGGGTTGCTCCACTCTCTGGCCTTCTTGCCTGGCATCTACCGTGATGCGCTCCCCACCTGGCTTTGCTGCTGCCCCTCCTCTGGGGGTTTGGGCTTCAGCACAGGTGAATTTGGCACCTCACCTGTCCTGGGCCCCTCTGTACCCTCAGGCCAGTTCCATGGGAGCACCCAGAGCCTCAATCAGAAGCAGTCCAGGTAAGCGGAGAGGCCTTGCCTGGGAGCACAAAATCTGTGTTTGAATCCAGGCCCAGCCACTTGTGAGCCATGTGACCTTGGAGCTGTTCTTTGAGCCTGACTTTTGTTACCTGAGGGTGTCCGACTAGATAATTCCTAAATGTGCACCAGTGTTCTGAGTCTAATTTCATTACTTTGCAGGAGAAGGAGTAAATATTAGATTTAAGTGAAAACTCAGCACGTTTACAAAAATGGCTAACATTCTCACTAGGTACTAGGCATTTTACATGTGTTCTGTCATCACAGCCACCTTCTGTTGTAGCAAATACTCATTCCTGCTTTGCCAGTGAGGAAACTGAGGTAGTAGGAGATGAAGTGCCTAGCTCAGGGCTGACTGGTTCTAGGGCCTGTCCCTCCACATTCTCCAGTCCATTGCATGGTCCTGATGACCTGTTAACCTTTTCTGTGCTAGCCTTGTGCAGGAGAACTTGGGCATATATGGTGGAAAAAGTACAGTCCTGGTTCTCTAGTTCTCAAAACTCATGAACATGGTCTCTTGTCCAACCACTCTGGCCTCATTTTTCTACCCTGCACATTGGAAACACTAATAATTCTAATGATCTCCATCTCACTGGCTGCTTGGGGAGGAGTAACAGACAATAGCCACACAACACTTTTCCCAGTGCAGCCCATCTATAGGGCTGCTTGCACATTACTACTATTATTGTCACTGCCATCCTTACAGGTCACAAGATCCCTGCCTGGTTCAGGAGGAAAACCACCCAGAAAGAGTCTGTGTAGGGGAGTCAGTGCAGTGTGGTCTGGAGGTGAACGAAGTCTCACTAACCCTTTCACCAATGCTCCACCTGCCTCTCTTTTCCTAAAGCCTGCAATTTGGAGATAATAGTAATAACAACACCTCACATTTGTAGAGTACTCTCTTTAGCATTTTCATTCAATTCTGCAAATATTTACTATATGCTGACCATGTGATGAACCTTCACATCGATTACCTTCTCCTGATTGGTAAACCCTCCTCTTGGTCCTGGCACACACATGTATACACACACAAACCCATGCATACATGCAGGCGTGTGTACACATACACACACATGTGCACTCAGACGTGAGCACAGGCACATATGCACACATGCTCATACACGTGGACACACACACATACACGGCTACTGCTTGCCCTCTCCCACCTCCCTCAGCCTTCGTATACATTTTGCTGTTAACTTAGTGAATTCACCTTAAACCCTGATCTCTGAGTCACCCTGCAGAGGCCTGTCTATGAGAATGTTCCTATGGGTCATAGAAAGGCACTGGGTTGGGTGATTAGCACTTGGGCTGGGCTGTCAGCCAGCCCCAGTTCCAATCCTGGCCCTACTACTCAGCAGCTTTGTGTCTCTGGACAAGTTGCTTAATTTATTAGTGCCTCAGCTTTCTTATCTTTAAAATGGGGGTGATGATAGTGGTCACCTCATGGGGTCAACACACCTGGTACAGTGTCTGGTAAACCACTGGCAATGGTGTTGCTGATATGATGATGGATGTGCAGACTGGTCTTGTGCAGAGACAATTCTCCATATGATGATGCCTGTGTATCACTGTGAGGGATCTCAACTGAACTATAATTTCCCTCAGCAGTCCATGATCAATGCCACTATCAGCCCTTTGGGCTAAGGTGTTTATCCTCTATTTAACTATCCCTGGAATTCAATAGCTTAGTGTCTTCATGTGAATGAGTTGAGCAGATCCCTTATAATTTGGTTCTAGTTATGGGAAGATTTCTCCCTCCCTTTCTTAGGAAATATTTATTTTCACTCTTATGTGCCAGGTACCAAAGACACATAGGTGAATAAGACACAGAACCTTCTCCCAAGAAGCTCCCTATCTAGAGGGGAAAACACACCATGGCAGTCGGCAAGGAGAGCTGTGACAGCAGCAAGCACAGGAGTAGAGCGAATCTTTCAGAAGACGAAGGGGAATGACTTTGGGAGGAAAAGAGTGCTCAGGCTCACCAGAGGAAGGTCATGGAGGACATTCTGAGCTGAACTGTAGGGAGGCAGCTGGGTTTTGCAGACAGGGCAATGTTGTTGGTGGTGGGGGCACAAAAAGGCTGGGCATGGTGCTGAGGGCACAATCACGGCGGGGAGAGATTGCTGCTATTTGGAGGCTTTCTAGAGACTTCTCTGCTGCCCTGCATTTGTGATTCTTCTATGCCAGTTCCTCCACTCCATCCTGGAATAGATTGTTCTGTCTGCTGCTAGGACCAGAAAAATTGGATCTACACCTACTCCATGACCCGAGCAATTCTACTCCTAGGGATAAACCCAGGGAGAAGTGAAGACCTTGTCCACAAAAAGGCTTGTATTAGAATGTTCATAGAGTCCCTGTTAGTAATAGCTGAAACACTGGAAGCAACTCGGAATGTCCACCAACAGGAAAATATATTAAATTGTGGTAAATTCATAAATGGACTATGCATTACAATAAAAATAAACTAACTACCGCTACATGCAGCAACATGGATGAACCTCCAAGACATTATGCTGAGTGAAATAAACCAGATGCAAAAGAGAACATACCGTATGATTCCATTTATATAAAGTACAAAGACAGGCAAGACTAACCTATGGTGATAAGGGGTCCAAAAAACCCTTTGCCTGGAGGAAGGAGGATTGACTGGAAATGGACACCCGGAAAACTTTTTGGGATTATGGAAATGTTTTCTGCCTTAATCGGATGTTGATACGCATACATTTGACAAAACTCATCAATTGTACACTTAAGATCTGTACTTTTTTACTCAATGAAAATTATACCCCAATGAAAGAAGAAAATGCAAAAATCAACCCAAAAAACCCACCACAGTATTGCCTACCCTTCTCTGCCATCAGCCTAGCTTGGGCCTTTCTCACAGGGCTGGGACTGCGGACTCGTCACTCAGCTGCCAGCCACCTGCAGCCCCTCACAGCTCTCCCCATCCCGCACCCAGCATCAGGACCCGCTTTCTACTTCAGCTGTGGAAGAGAGCAAGGAGCTCTAGGCTTGGAGCCCAAGGATCCCTGCTTAAATCTCAGCTCCGTCTCTCTGTGTCATTTGGTTGAGCCACATCATTTCTTTGAGTCTCCTTTCATCATCTGAAAATTAGAATCACAATGCCTTCTTCAGAGAATTGTTGGGAAGATGAAAATGGAAGAACATCTGTAAAAGAGCTTCAGAAACTGAGGTATTCAGCAACTGTAGGGTGTTGCTCTTGCCACTCAACTGCATAGGGCTTCCAGTGGCTATTGTATGGCATCTGAGGCAGACTGGATTACTTGTCCCAATTCTTCACTGCTGGTAATAATAGGCTTCTACACCCACATCCTTCTACACCCACACCCTACTGATGGTGGGCTTAGTCACGTGACTGGCTTCGGCCACTGGCATGTCAGTGAATGTGATCAGAGCATAGGATTCAAAATATTT
This sequence comes from Eidolon helvum, assembly GCA_000465285.1. Classification (NCBI taxonomy): domain Eukaryota; kingdom Metazoa; phylum Chordata; class Mammalia; order Chiroptera; family Pteropodidae; genus Eidolon; species Eidolon helvum. The sequence goes on along the minus strand of KE780348.1, from coordinate 40,327 downwards.
GTGCTTTCTGGCTTGGTCTTTTGAGCTGCTGTGATTGCCATGATGGTCCAAGGAGAACGTGTAGCAACTTTGAGCCCAATCCATAGTCCTTGAGAAAAACAAAGGCTAGTTGTTGTAAACCATGGAGAGTTCATGAGATTTTCTGGGCAGCATTACTGTGGTAATGGCTGACTAACATTGCCTCAGGGTCATCTCCAAGCAAGTTTCCAATCACCTACCTCTCCAGCCCCATTTCCAACAAATCAGCTCCAGCCAAACCAGTCCATTCAACATCTCATGAAATTTAGCATTCCTTGTCACTGCCACTGGCCCAACTTATTGTGTTGTTTTCCATCCCTAGTCTCCCTCTTTCCTGAATGCCAAAATGTTCCTGCTTTCATTCTACCAGTTTACACCAGCCATTCCTATTCTTCAAACACAATTGAAATACCATCTCCTTTTGGAAGCTTTCCTTCACTGCCCATCCCACCCACCCTAGTGCGACCTCCCTCTGCTGAGCTCCCACCACCCTGCTAGTCTATGCCCTTCATGGGATGCTGAGCACACTCGGACCAGCTTCAACATTGGCTTAATCTTTCCAAATGAATATTGATGTCCTTCATCTCTCTCTGGCTTAGGAGTTTTTTGTTAAGCATGGGCTTGTGCTTGGGAACTACCTGTTAAATAAATGAAGAAATGTATCAACAATAGCTACTGTGTAACTTTCAGCAGAACAACCAACTTCCCTGAAACTGTGATTTGCAAGTCTAGCTTCAGGCCCAATCTAGAAGTTAACAATTGGTGTGGAGAAAAGAGCTGTGAGCATCAGCCACCCAGCAAGAGAGGGAGTACATATCTGCCTCATGGGGTCAAGGGGAAGAAAAGCCTAACTCTACTCTTATCCCTTCCCTGTCCTTATCCGATGCCTTTTCCAATCTCTGTCTATCTCACTGAATGGGTAAACGGTAATACTTTCTAGACTGAAAACCATCAACCACACAGCTGGAATCTAAATTGTCTTGCTTATCTTGGTTTTCATCTTAGTGTGGGTGCCCAGTGCTTTGCATTTGTTGCTCAATAAATGTTTAATGTCTAAAGGAATGAATGACATGCTCTTTTAAAATTTGATTGGGAAATGATTATTATAGTCAGCAGTTTTGGGCCCAGTCTCCCTGAGTTCAGAAATGTTTAAAAACTCCACAACCAATTATTTTGGGTTTGGGGTGATGACAGTAGAGAGACCATCCCTTGGAAAGTTAGGGGGCCAACTGGCGGCTCTCTACTGCTTGGAGTTGCCTTCTAAGGCAAGGGGGCATCCGTTAGAAAGCCCCTTTTCAGAAATTCCCTCTATATTCACACGTCCATCTAATGATAAAAGAGGGGTTAAAAAGCCCCTCTTTTAAAACTCGGATGCTCCTTTGAGGAGATCTTTCACTTGACCAATTCCTCAAGAACTTGGTTAGGTGATATTCCAAGCGACAAACAGGCAGAGGAGAAGAACGTTTGCTGAAGGTCAAGCTCCCAGAGCTGGGCTGATGGCAGAGGGGAGCTCCAATCCAGGTGTAGAGAAGGGCCAGGGAGAGGAAATTGAAGAGGGTAGGTTTCAACACAAACATTCCTCATTCTGCACTCTTATCTAAGACCCTGGGGCATAGAAAGGCCCAGATATGGAGGGGTGGATTATCTCAGCCTCCCTGTAGATTCCTAGGCCTGGATCCACACCCCTTATGGTAGTGGGAAGGAGTAAGTGCTGGTGTAATCTTAGGTGGGAGAGACCTGCTTCCATGGCTTGGCTGTGAATGCTCTGTAGGATGGGAATGGGGAAGAGGGCATCCTGAAAGTGAGTCCTAGAGAGGAGCATGGGGGAAACGAGGCCTGTCTCCAAATCACTGTGCTTGGAGTCCATTCTGTAAGGAAGGCCCAGGCTCTCAAGGGCACAGTGGCAGGGGGCCAGGATTAAGTTTTCCGTGTGGGATGCAGCTGGGCAGAGATAAAGAAAAAATGGAGGCAAGTGTTGAACTAAGGAGTCATAACTCCCAGCGAGTGACCGGGTGCGCTGTGGGGCCCACCTGAGTCCCACATCTTCAGGATTTATGCGGTTGCTATTCCTCCTTGGGGTCCTGCCTCCTAACTCTAGTCATGGGATTATTTATTCCTGCTATTGTGAGCTGAGAGTGCTGAAATCAACTCCAGCTCACCCAGAGCACACAAGGGAGCAAACAGGAGCTGGGGACAGGGCAAGAGCACAGTACGTGCATATAGACGGACAGACACACAGGTCAGAATGGCCCATGACCCTACCCCCCTCTGCCACAATACAAGCCAGCAAGCCCAACAAGCTCAGTCCTAGCAGCACCTAGGGAATTGTGGAGGTTATTTTAAGGTTGTTTCCATGTCCTTATCTCTCCCGCCCCCATCCAACAAACAGTCAGACAGAAAAACAAATAGGCCAGTGGCCTGGGCTGTTCTCACGGAGAGGCAGATTCCCCCTCCCCCCACACCCAGACTCTTCCCAGCCAAATTCCTCCAGACAGGGCCCCTGCTTCTGTTCCTCTCATCCAAAGGGGATAACTCTTCTGTCTATTCTGAAAAGCTATTTTTTCATCCTTACTCCATTGCTTTTTCCTCCCCTGTTTTCCACAAATGCACTGGCAGGGCCCTAAATAGGATGGGATGAGGCACTTGCTGGTCAGGTGAGTCCAGCACTTCCTGGCTGAGCCCTCCATCTTGGCCATTTGGGTCAGAGATCCCAAGTGCACTGTTTTATTTTGTTGCAGGGTAATTTGTGGCCTCTGTAGGAGACCCTCCCAGAAACGGTTCTGGTCTCTGCAGAGAAGGAAACATTACAAAGAGTAGGAAGAGCTAAAGCAGGATATAAGGGGTTCATAGAGGAGGGACCCTCTGGGTGTGCCAGGTCCAGCTGGGGGTGGAGGAATTGCAGAAACAGAACTGAAAGATTGATTTAGCCAACAAATGCTTACTTTGGTGGTTACCATCACAGGCCAGATACTATTCTAGGTACTGCAGAATAACAGGTGAACCCAACAGCCTGGTCTGGTCCTCCTGGAGCTTACATTCTAGTTGCGGGGAGAGAGAGAAGGCCAGAAGTGTGGCTGGAGCAGAGTGAGGAGGGAAGAGGAAGATGAGGCCAAGACAAAGAGGTAGGGCCCAGGGCACATCCCGTTGTAGGCCTTTACCAGTTCTAATTTTATTCTGAATGAAAGGACAGGAGAGAGGGTCCCTGGAGTCCACAGTCTTGTAGAGGAAGGAAGGGAACACTTGCAAGATCTCCCATCAACTGGGGTTCTGTGAGGAATGTGGAGTCCCACCAGGAGGTGGGAGCAGGGGCTTTAAAAGAGGCCAGGAGGCCTGGTCTGGGCTTCCCTCCTTCCCCACCTCCCCTCCCCCCTTGTCTTCTCTATTTACTGACTCCTCCTCCCCTCTTCCTGTCTCTCCAGTTCCCAACTTTTTTCTATACTCCCCATCTGGCCTTCCAGGTGCCAGGCAGCCTCTGCCTTCCCATCCGACTCAGGAGGTTTGCATGTGGGCTTTTAGGCCCTTTGGTCAGCTACACAGCAAAGGCAGCCCCGGGTGTCAAGACATGACTCGAAGCCTCCTGTGCCAGCAGAGCCCTGGTCTCAGAAGAGGAGCCCCACTCCCTCTCTGGCACCCCTGCACTTCCTTTTCCCACCCCCATCACTCTCCAGTCCCTTGGGCCACAGCTCCTCTTTTATGCCCAGTGCAGCTGGGCATTCTCAGGACAGAGTCCTGAGTGGCAAGAGAGACCAAAGACCAGTTAGACAATCAATCATTCCATCAATCAATTAACTAGGGGGGGGCAGAGATAAAACTCCGAGAGTTTTACTATTTTGGAGAATTTGTGGATGTTTAATCAAAAGGAAAACTGCTTTGATCTGGGGGATAAAAACATCTTACAGGTGACTGTTTAGTGGCTTTTGTGTTTTTGTGGGGAATGGGTAAGAGGCAGAGTCTCGTAGCTTGATTGTTTGGGGTGGGAGCTAGTGAATGAGTGAGAAGTTGGGAGACCAAAGACCAGTTAGACAATCAATCATTCCATCAATCAATTAACCGGGGGGCGGGGGGACAGGGATAAAACTCCGAGAGTTTTACTAATTTGGAGAATTTGTGGATGTTTAATAAAAAGGAAAACTGCTTTGATCGGGGGGATAAAAACATCTTACAGGTGACTGTTTAGTGGCTTTTGTGTTTTCGTGGGGAATGGGTAGGAGGCAGAGTCTTGTAGCTTGATTGTTTGGGGTTGGAGCTAGTGAATGAGTGAGAAGTTGGGAGTCATCTCTGTTTTCTTCCTCACCCATAACTCTCTTCTTTCAATCCAAATGGTATGTTTTGGGGGTGGGGGTGGGACTCGGAATGCTGCCCAGGCACCAGGCTTGAAGTGTTGGTGGCCTGGGTTTTGCCTAAAGGACCCTGGGAGCCCTTTGGAGGATAAGGGAAGTCTCACCCTGCCCCGCCTCTGAAACTTGGTTGATCTGTCTGTCTGTCTGTCTGTCCCCCCCCCCCTCTCTCTCTCTCTCTCCTCCCACTCTCCAGACTCTATTCTAGGTCATCACAGTTCCCTGGGGCCCAGGAAGCCCCAACAGTAACCAGCATCTGAAGGCAGAGGGTTGCCCTAGGTGTACTGGGCGCTGCCCTGAGCTTTTCTTTGATTCACTCCGGAGGCGACCACCTCTACGGTTCCGAACAAAGCCGGCAGCGGTGGCAGCTCTGTGAAAGTGCTCCGAACAAGCCCCATGGGGTTTCCATGCTTCTCCTCCTTCTTGGGTCCACCAGGCTGCCCATTCTTCCTGGCCTAGGCCCAGTCGACAGTCCCTCCTCTCCTTCCTTCCTCCTGCGCACCGCTCGGTTAGCGTTTTTCCGACGGTCTGGCTCCTCCCGCGGAGTGACTAATCTCGCAGGTTGAGCAACTCAAGGGTTTTGGTGCCTCAAGACTGTGGGTCATTCCGCCTCTGGGCGGCTCAGTGCCCTGACCTTGAACTCCCCGGCCCCGCGCCCTTCCCGCTAGCTCACGCCCGCCTGCCTGGCTTTGCCCCTGCGCCTCTACACCCGCGCGAGCACGAGCAGGGGGCCTTGCTTGTTTCCTAGGACACCAGCGCCGCGTGCCGCTTGGGAACCCCCAGATTGTCCAGATTAGGAAAGGAGGGCGGCTCCTTTCTCCCAAGCTCGGTTAGGGAGACTGTGGGGGAGAGAGGCACCTGCGAAGGCGAGGACAGAGTGAAATGCTTGGCCCTTTGTGCCTTCTGAGCTCAGTCTTTGTAAATTCTCTAAAGTCGAGTGTGTTTGTGGATGCAGTTTGCATTTCTTT